>CAUJBZ010000578.1:0-52438 GCA_963082915.1 Dolichopus griseipennis | reverse complement strand
TTATATGTATTCTTGTTTTCCTTTTATTTTTTTTTTTGTACTCAAGTATCTTAAGATACAATTTTATTCCTCACTCATTTTAATTGTCACTGTATATACTCGTATATATATATAAAATATAATGTTCAAAGAAATGGCATTAGGTTAAGATATTACCGTAAATATATAAAAATTGTAACCTATTACAAAAACTGGTGTTTTTTTCTTGTGTAATTTTATTGTTTGACAAAACGTGTTCCACCATAATTCTTTTTTACTCGCAATTTTTATATTTTCATTTGAAATGTTACATTGTATGATTAAAGTACATTTCATTTTGGTTCAGTTGACTTAGTTTATTGTCTTATACATCCATCAGATACAGTATAAAATTTAAATGTACATTAATTGCAATCTAAATTAAATCTTATCTTTGTGTATTCAGTGTGTACTGCAAAAAAAAAAAAAGGAATCAATGCTTTAAGGTGATTTTTTTCTGATCTCATTTTTTTTTTTTGTTTTTCAAAAAGTAACCAATTTATTTTGTTTAAGTACTTTTTTTTTTTTTACTTTTGTTATTTAAATTTTTTAAATGTTTAATTTATATGCTGCTGCTGCTGTTGTTGGTGAATAAATGAAAAAAAAAAAAAAAAAAAAAAAAAATAAGATGAAAAGATAATAACTACTTTACTTTTATAATTACTTTTAAATAAAATTACCTTTTATTTGCCTAGTCGTTTTTTTTTTCAAATTTAAATTTTTGCTTTGATTACAATTCAATTGAAATAATAAAAATATGTTTTTTTTTTTTTTACTCTTTTTTTAGGTAAGTGGACATGTCATGGCTTAATAAATATTTTGTATTAGAGCGTGAGGAATACTAAATTTAAATATAAGTAATTTAAAAAAACACCTGTATAAAATTACTTACGAAGTTACCTATTTTTCTGAAAAAAAAAAAAAATTCAGTGGAAAATATTGGATTTGGTTTGTACTTGGTATAAATTATAATATTTAATAGATTTTATTTTCATATTTTCTGATTATGATTACATTTAATGCGTTCATAATATTATGAATACTCAGTAATCAATTCATAGTAAAAATTAAAATTTTATCTGATATAAAATAATAATAATAGGTTAAAAAAAACTATAGGTTTTAAACAAATCTTTTCTAAATAATTAAATTTTATATTTGATTATAAACTTTTTATATACGTAAATTATATATGAACATAGTTAATGTAGAGAAAGTTATTAAAAAGTTATTCATTTTAAATGGATTTTGAAGTTTTTATTACGTTATAATTTAATTATTAGTTGAGAGTTATTTGATTATTGTGCAACAGTTGTGGAAATTGCATTATAAGCAGGTATTTTATTTCGTTTAAATAGGTTAGTTTACTTTAATATTGCTGGATATGGATTAAAAGTGTATTTTGAAAGACTTTTATCTTTAATGTTTAAAAAAAACTTTAATTTCGTTTAAAAATCATTTAGTACTTTACGGTACTTTACTTTACAGTATGATTAACATTGAAGTCATTCGAATATTTTTAATATACCAATTACCATCCGGAACGCTTCCTCCTTTTACCAACTTTTAAATCTCTAATTAAAATTGTATGCAAATTAAGCAATCATGTCAAGTTTTTTTTTATTAAAGTACTCGAATTTTGTGTAAGTAAGTACTTATATTTTAATTTTTAATTCTATATATTATGAACTGTAGCGTCATCATGTATATATGCACTGCATAAAATTTTTAATTCATAATTTAATGTCCAAACTTTTACATATAATTAAATGAAAAACTGCAGATACTTTGTTTTTTTTTTTTTTTTATTTGGTGAAAATTTTTTTATGCAACCTTTATAACTTTATAATTTTTTTTTTAATTTCTTTAACTTTTTACCCCTTATATATACAAGTTTTTCTTAGTCCCTTTCATTTTGTTTTTTTATTACTCTATTTAAATTTTTTTTTATTAGTTTTTCATAGATCTCCAAAAGTTGTTATAAAAGTTATTAAAAAAATTATATTCGTTAATTATTATAACAAAATTCTACCAATTAAAAGATAGTTAGAACAGATGGTTTTTTAATTGGGTTCTAAAAATAACTAACTAAATAAATTGTAATTAGGTGAATTGTATAATTAAGTTAGAACTTATGACTTTTTGATGGGTAAAATGTTTAAAAAAAATATTAGTTATTAGTTATTAAGTACATTTAAAAAATTTAATGATTTATATTATTCACATAATTTATTTTGAATGGATTGATTGTAATTTTGATAGAGTTTTTTTGCAATTAGAATGTAATAAATTTTATTTAAAATTTAAACTAAGCAATATTACGTATTAAATAAGTAACTAATTTTTTTAAATGAGATTTTTCTATTTTATTTTTTATGAGTTTCATGTGTTTAATTTAAAAAGTGTTTGAAAATTAGAATTATGCCATGTATACCTGGTTACTTTTAAGATTTTTAACAGCTTATTAAAGTTTGTAAAAAATTTTGAAATAATTTAAATAAGAGACTGCAGTTTAAATGATGTAATACATAATTACTCAAACTTTGTAATCGATTCCCATTCAAAAATTATGAATTATTTTCATAAATTACAAGTTTTAATTCAATTTTGTGCTTTTAATGATCTTAGTGGTACTTCAACGTTCAATTCACACTCACTCATAGACGTTTAGGACTATCACTTACCTTGTTAGAACATACCTTGGATACCTTGTAGTATAAGGGGACAAGGATCTCTGTACTTAAGTAATATAAAATTTAATGCTTCGTCCTTTAAGTTTTCCAATTCTACGCGATGTCCAACCATATTTTAAACTCAGTTGTTAAACCAGTTCAATTGTTTGTTTTATTTTAGAATAGAGAATCAGTTTTCAGATTTGCTCTGAATCCGATTATAAAACACAATGGTAATCTGAAAAAAAATTATATTACTTGCAAATGAATACCTTGTAGAATAAGTTTAATTCCAACACTACTACTACTACTACAAAGTTGATATAATTTAAACATTTGTTTTTTAAATTTAACTTTATGCTGAATAAAAATTCATTCTATTCTTCAATGGATTTTCCTTTCTTCATTTTCCTTTTTTTCGAAGAATAAGTTTTCCATTTTTTTTTTTTTTTTTTTTACCCTAAAGAACACAAAAGAGAAAGAAAATTTGAAAAAAAAAAAATTCATAAAATATTCACTGGGATGTTATGCAGAAAAAAGTCAATTTCCTCGTTTCAAATCGTTAAAAAAGATTTTTTTCAGATATTTTTTTAAACTGTATATAGTCAAGTGTTTGTTTTCCACTTTATGTAGAAAAGTTTTTCTTTAAATTTTTAATACATAAAATTCATTTATTGTTTGTTATTCTTACTATTAAATTTTTAAAAGGTATTTTAAAAAGAAAATGTATTTCTCTGTTTGTTTTGAAAGAGAGTGAAAAATTCCGGAGCGAAACATTTAAAGGGATGATTAAGGGGTAGATATGGTATTTCTATCTTTTAATTTGGATTAAATACGGATTAAAATTAACAAAAAAAAATTATATCGTAGGTGTTTCCTACTTACTAGTCATTAAAATTTTGGCGGAATTCCGGGAAATAGGAAAATAGGATTAAAAAATTGGTGGCTATTGGTTCTGCTTCCATTTATGAGAAATTGAATTGGAAACTGAGTCAAAAATTTCATAGGAATATATTAATATATTAATTTAATAAAAATTTCATATAATGGAACGAAGTACTAATTAAAAAATAACTTGAAATTTAACTACTAGAATTCAATAAATTGATTTATTCAACTATTAATTCACTAATCTTTTCATTCATTAAATATTTAATATGGCTGGATATGGGTTAAAAGTGTATACAAAAAAAAAACTTAAAATTCGTTTCAAAACCATACCCAGTCTTTGACTTTTAAAGATTAGCTAACTCTTTCTGAACTTATTACAACTTTCGGCACGCCACTGCCAAAAAACTCAATTTTCTTTCCTAATATAACTTGAAAAATTGAAGAAAAACACACATTAACACATACTTTTTTTATAAATCATTTGAACTCAATACAAAATGGTATATAAAATTTTCATTTTTGCAAGTAAAGGTGGTGTCCTTCTTTTTATTTACCTTTGAATTATTTTGCTTTTTTTTTTTTAAAGAAAATTTTGTACAATAAGGAAATTGAGTTTATTCTAGGGGTGTGTGTGCGTTTAAACATACAAACAAAATAAAAGAGAAAATTTGTTAAGATTTTTTTTTTTTACCGTTATTTTTGTAGGTATTTTTTTAAAAACTTTTTTTTTTTTTTAAAAAATGAAAGAATGTTTGTTTTTACTAAGGATTTTATTTAAAATTTATAGGTTATGTTTGCTTTATACTTGTATTAAATTGTATTTTATTGTATTGTGTATTATTAATGGTATATGAATGAATTTGACTTGTCACACATTTTTTTTTAGAGAATTTGTAAACATTGATTTATATGTCTGATTGTCTGTTGTTTTTTATTTTTTTTTATTTTTGTTATGACATAAATGTCAAATATGCAAATATATTGTTCGCGGTTAAAAGTATTTTAATTAAGGTTATGTTTGAAAATTATTTTTTAAAAATTGATTTATATTTGAATAAATTTAAGACATTCAATTTTAATTCAAGTCTATTTAATAATTTAATAGCTGTTCAACTTGATTGTTTAGAAAATGGGAGTATGTTGGATTAAGACCTCTTACATTTCTTGGAATTGATCCCAAAGAATTCTTGTGCAATGCCGTTCTAACATATTTATGCTGATTTCAAATCCTATTTTTTGCTTTAAAAAAAAATTTGAATTTTATATAAAAATCTTGAAATTAATTTAAGTTCTTTATGAAAATATTGTATATATCATACATATACTCGTATATATATATAAATATATATTTTACATTTTCAATTAAAAACGAAACTTTTTAAAAAAAATTAAACCTAATAAAAATAAATAGGACTTTTTAAAAGTTATTTTTATTAATGATTGTGTTTTGGTTTTGGAAAACTGAGGTTTTGCAAGTGAAAATAGAATTTTTTAAGATCGTAGTAGTTCCATTATCCTCTACTTATAAGTTGTATAATAGCCATATTTTTCATCAGTTTTTTTTTGATTCAAAATTCGGTAGATTTTTAATATGAACTTAAAGTTAATTTTGCATTTTAATACCTTATATATATATATATATATATTGTCTACAATATTCCCCCCTCATACCCCCAATCTTATCCTATCAAATTCTTAAATTTTCTACCACTTACCTCAGCTCTTTTACATGTAAAACAATGCAGTACAGACAGACTTATCAGCCTGTAGCAAATAAAAGGACAAAATGTATAGAATTAAAAAAAATAGACTTATGTACTTCTTACCCCTTAAAAATTCCCCAAAATCAATTAAAATAATTTGTCACTGATTTCCAAATAATCAAATAGTTTTAATTTGAAGAAAATCTTGTAATGAGCACAGGAACATTTAAATGGCAGTAACTCTGTCAACAAGGTTAACTTTAATTAAATGTAACTTCTAAATAATTTAAATTCCAAAAAAAAAAAAAAAACAGAAATTTAATTAAAGAAAAATAAAATTCTTTCAATTTGAATTGCAATTTTTTTCTATATTACCTCGAAGGTATTTAAAAATTCTTAAAAATCACAATGTAACTTGGATTTTGCAATGCGATTTGTTTCTTATAAAGAAAATCTTGTTTCATTCACTATGATGCACTTTCTATTCTTCAACAAAATAAAAACAACAAAAACAACAAAAAGAACAACATTTTAAATAGATGATTGGTTCAACCTTTTCATTATTTTATTTATTTTTTCTTTTGATTAATTTCATACTTTAACATGAATTTCCATCAGGTTTTCCCTCAGATTTTTTTATTTTTTATTTAACAATTTTCTTTTAACAACCATGTATTTTGTCATCTTGGAAATTTTTGTTATACATTTATTTATATTTGTATATATATAAATATATATATGTATATATACTTATGTATTAAATAAGTAATGAATGTAACACTTCTGGAAGCTATTGACCCACTTACAAGTAAAAATATTGTATTTTCTTTATTGCATACATTTTTATTTTTTATTTTTTTTTTGTTGAATGTTTGTTTTTCTTTTTTTTTCTTCTTATTTTTTGTGTATTTTTCCGCTGCTGTTGTCATTTTTCTTTTTTATTTTATTTTTTTTTTGTTTTTCTTTTCTTTAAGATGTTTTCACTTAAGCGTCATTATTTAACAGAAAAAAAAAAAAACTGTTATACATGTACATATACATGTGTAATTGGGAGAAAAACTTTGTAGATCTTACTGATTAGCTTTTTATTTATTAATAAAAATTTATTGTAAATATATATATATATATATATAGAATTTTTCGCTTCAACTCTTAAGTCTTAACCTAGATTTTTCAGTTTTTCTTAAAGTTTCACGGTATTTTTATGGTGGAAAGTATTGTAATCGTGTAAAAGAAAATGATGCCTTTGATTTTGAGTATGGCTTCGGTGTTGTATTTAGTTGTAAAAGTTTATATTAAGGTCCTTTCGCAAAAATTTTCCGTGGAAAATGACTAAGTTTTAGTAAAATTTTTTTAATTTACAAGATTAAAAGGCGGTCTTTTTTTTTTAATAGGATCTAAGCAGAGGCTCTTCTATAGTATTCAAGATATGAGGATTTAGGGTGCGTTTATGTTGGAGCTGCGATAAGTGATAATAGCGTAGCATATAAAATTTATGTGGTTTATCGATGATCATAGCGATGCTCTATTATAAACACCTGTATTTAAATCATGTATTTAGTTTTCAAAGCTATACTTTTATCGACGCTCTTATCACTTTTGCAGTTCCAACATAAACGTTCCCTTAAATTATATTTCCATATTATTTTATGGTTTTTATAAATACTCTGAAGCATTAAACATACATTAAAAAATGAGATTGTAAAACTTATCAAAGTTTAGTTACAAATTTCACTCACTTAAATTTTTAAACCCATATCCAGCCAACTTCACTTTTTTATTCAAGGAAAAATAAAAGTATAAAAAATTTTATGTTGAGTATTTAATATTTTATCCTGAAAATGTCAAGCGGTTGGAATACGTTAGCGATTTTTTTTAATGTAAATTTAGAATACAAAGAGATTAATTCGGTTTATGAACTTCTGTCACAAAATAATTATATACTAAAGTATTAAACAAAAGAAAATTTATTGACTAAAATATTTATTTTATTATACTTAGTTGTAATAATATTTTGCGCAAATGTTTATTAAATTTTCAGGGTGAAATTCTTGAAAAACAAATCGATTATATATATATATACACATATATAATTTTTTTTTAATTTCAAAAATTAGATATTAAAATTGATTGCAATATTTTCTCCCCATTAAATTAATACGTGATTATAACAAATAATATTTCGAAATAAAAATAAATATATTATTATTTATTTTATTTTATATTTAATTTTGTAATTAAATTTAATAGCTATTAAATTGTTCAGGTTATTCGGAAAAATTTAAAAACAAATCTTTTTTAGAATTATCATTAATTTATAGATTTTGTATGGTATTAGAAAGTCGTCTGGGTATATAGAGTTCATTATTTTAATGCCAAAATTATTTGTAAAAGGTTGCAAAATTCTGTTTTTTTGCAAATTTTGTATATTTTACAATATTTTTTTTCATATTTTATTTAAACTAGCATATTATATTCTTTTGTGTATTTAAAAATTAAAATGTCATATTAAAAACTTTGATAAGTATATTATAATTATTTTGTACTTAATGTATATTAAAATTAAATTTACTTATTATGAAATTTATATAATAAAATTATAGTTATCAAACATTTTTATAAGTGGAAAATTCATAAAGTTAATTAAATAATAATACACAAGTATAAGTAAGTTAATTAAAGTTTTGATTAAATTTTAGTTTCATGATCAATTAAATAAAATATATACTTATTTATCAAATATTTTTTTAATTGACTGCATTGCATTTCACATTATATAACTTGAGTTAAAAAATATGAGAATTAATTCAATTTAGTTTAATAACCCATAAGTAAAGGTGGTGGGGAGAGGTGGGGGGTGTACTCCACTAGTCTTAGAAAACTTTGTACAAACTAAATATGCTTACACATATTTTTTTAATACGAAAAAATTCGAAAATTATTTGAATATAATAGAAATAAATACAAAATACTTATAAATATTTTATTTAAAAAATACAACTCACAGATACAGAAATACCTTACATTTAAAATAAAGAATTATTACAATTTAAATTAAATCTAATTGTATTATTGAAAATCTAAGACGTTTAGAAGATCTATCTCATATCTGACTAATGGCGTAGTGGTAAAGACGCCACCTTTCATGCAGAAGGTCTTGGGTTCAAACTGCGGTCAGATCATATCTAATAAAAAAAAAAAATACCGTAAAATTGTATAATTATATCGTAATATGATATATGATTTAATAAATATATATATATATACATATAACTCTTATGTGAGATAATAGATGGCGCACTAAGTTAACATTATACAATATACAATAGCCACAACCACGTAATCAACGGTTTAGTAATGAAGCCTAGTCTAAATAGATCGGGTAAATGCTCTGTATTTAGTTAGAATAAATTAGAATGCCCTATTGTATAATTAGAAAAAAGGTGTCCGATAACTTGCCCCCTGTTTCAACATGTGCCCATAATTGAACAATTAGCATTTACAAGAAAAAACAAATAATAATTAACTACCCAGAGAAGTTTTAAAATCAAATAATATACCAATTAAAATAATGTACGTTATTTCGCACCCTATTTTTAATTTACCCTATTATTAAATGACTGTTTTTTTATTACCTACATTTATTTTGTATATTTTTTGCTATACAGGCCATGTATAATATCCGGACAATTAACAATTAGAATTTGATTGTCTATGAAAATTTTTATAGTACAATTAAAATTGTATGCCACCATATGTTTATTACTTATAATTTTAATTAATATTTTTTTAACAATTTCATTGAACTCTAATTGCATATAATATATATGTACATTTTAATTACATTTTTTAATTTTGTAAAAATTTGCATTAAAAATACATATAAATAAAACTTTTTAATGCTTCAGTGATCTGTGAAGGTAAATTTGAAAAATTTAATTATTTGTTTTTATTATGAGAGTTGTTTAGTATTTATATATATATAAATATATTTAAGCCTGCGATTAGAGATTTTTTAAGTTTTGTTAGTTTTTCCTTGATTTAATCTTAAAGCTGAAGCTGATCCATTAAAAAAACTCAAATCTGTGTTGTTTTTCTTGAAAAAAATCTATGTGAGAAGTTTTTCTTTGGAAAATCTTAAGAAAAGACTTTTAATACTTGTGTATGTGTTTTATAACTTATTTTTACGAAAAAAAAAAGTGAAAAACCAATTGATGTATAGTTGATTGTCTATTGTTTTATTGTAATGTCACTTTTTTACAAATTTATTGTATGGAATTCAAGAAAAAAAAAACAACATGAAAACAATGTAAAGGTGTAAAACATTGACAATATCTTATAAGTTTAAATGTCATTGTACGATTTTTGTATATATATATAAATAATGTTTGAATTTAAATATAATTTCACACAATTTAATTACTTAAATAGCCAGGCAGAATAATATTATTTTGTATATATATATATATATATATATTTATATATTGTATGCATTTTACTTATTTTTTAAAATCGCAGAAGAAAAAATTATAAAAGAAAAAAAACAAGAAAAAATTCACACAAAAAAATGCATTCAACGCTGTTTTTTTTTTTTGTGATTGCGAATTTATTATGCAATTTTTACGTATGAATAATTAAAGCGAATTTAGAAAACCTGGGTTGGATGAAAAGTTTTTAATTAGTTGAATTTTGAATAAAATTTTGTCTTTGCGCCATTTAAAATAATTTAAAAGTTAGAAATTAAGAGAAGTAGAAGTAAACCTAGAAATTGTTATTGACATAAAAGTCGCGGGCCTTCCTTTACTATAGTCTTAAAATTTAAAAGCGAAAAGTAACTCCAAAATAAATTTTAGAATTTGGTTTAAGTTAGAAGAATTGTATTGACTCCAGTTTTGTTTATAAAAAAGTTAATTTGAACATCATTTATATGTACGAAATTAACAAAAAAATATATCAGAGGTGGCAAACATTTTTTTTTTTTAATCAAATGAAATAAAATATTAATAAAAGTATTTAATTTGATGTACGGCGATCTAAGTTAATAATGAAATGACCTTTTTGGAAAACTTTTTACCTGTAATTAAAAAAATGATATTTGAGAAATATTATTAATTTGCGTTGAAATTTAAAATACCAGGGTTGGCAAACAATTTATTTTGGCATTAGCTGTTAGTTTAATTAACAGTTTAATGACCTTTTGAAAAAATTTATTCTTAAATTATATTTACGTATTTAAGCGTTATTTAATTTAGTAAATTGTATAAAAACTTAAATACCAGGGGTGGCAAACAATTTACTTCAGCGAACCACAAGTGAATTTTTTTCTGTATGTAATCGAAACAAGTGGAAAACTTTAAAAATATTAAACTATGAATCAAATGAAATAAATATTTAAAATGCAACCAATTCAATCGAAATTTATCATTATAACAATTTTAAGTTCCTAAAGTATTTTTTTTTTTTTTTTTCAAAATTTGTGAACCGTCCTAAGATATTTTATTTTGATCTTTTTTTTTGTTTTCAAATTTTTGCATGCAAGTCAAAATGGCCAATAATAACTTTTGCATTATAATTTAGTAAATGTATATTTAATTTCCAGTTTTTTTTAAATAACTTTTGCACATAAAAACTACTTTTTATTTTTTTTAAATTGTACAAAAAATTAAATTTTTTTTTTTTTAATTATTTTAATTGATAAAAAAAAAAACTGCAAAAAAAAAAATATGATATAAAAAGTGTGTCTATATAATATTTTCTTTAGAATAATCCTTGCTTAGTCATATTCAAAAAAAAAAAAAATGATAAAACTTGTTTTATAAAACGGATTTTACTGTATGATGTATGAATCAAAGTTGTTTGCCCTCTGACTAATACTATGTTTTAGTAACTATTATTTCAGTTTGTCTATTAATTTTTTTTTAAATTTTGTTTAAATTTGTTTGGAGCTATTTTAAAAGTAAATATTAAATAATTAAATATGCAGTGAGTGAACTGTTGCTTTGCTTGCTTGCTTCTATTGCTTGTTTTTTTTTTGTATCTTTTAATTTAAAAGTTAAAAAAAAACTAAAAAAAAAACTGCAGATCATAATAATCAGCTGATGATTTAGCAAAAATCTGTTAAACCCAAACATGAAAAAAAGAGATGGGTATATATGAATAAAACAAAATAAAATATACATATTATATTGTATATTGCTTTTAAGAAGCAAAAACGGTTTAAAATACCTTTTTTTTTTTTCTGAAAGGTAATTTATATTTTTTTTTTTGTATCTGTAGGTGGTAGGTTGTGTTCTTTGGTTTTTGTATTTTTTTTTTATTTAATTCTTTTTTTTTTAAATTGAATATTGCAATTCATCTTTAGATATTGAAAGTTTTTAAAGCGTTGCGAATATCTGAAGGTTATACATTGTATTATGTATACATATATTGTATAGATGTATTTACAAAAAAAAAGAGATAGTAACTGAAACTAGAAAAGAATTACAGTGAACAGGAGATTAGTTTTGTTGTTTAACTTTAACAAATGTTTAAAATGCTTGTAATATAAATATACATATATATACTTACTCACTTCTAAAGTGCTGAAAAATTTGCATAACAAAGAAGTTAAGATTACATTATTAAAAAAAAAAAACAATTGTTATGTTTTACAACATGTTGGCTACTCTAATTAATAACTAGTGACACCATTTTTTTTTGTACCGCTTTCAAGAATTTATTTGACATTCAGTAAAAATTGAATTAAGCATAGATTGAACTTTCTGTAGTAGATGTTAAAGCATGGATACCTATTTATTTGATTAAATTTGGAATCAATATTAGGAGGAGGTAGAATATTTTCAAATTTTGTTGAAGAAAATTAAAAAGACATTAAATTTTTATGCATGCTTTCTGCATATCCATGAGGTATCACTTATAAGTCATGGGATATGTTAAAATTTCTTATATAATCATAAATCGAATATTAATACATTTTGAAAGGGGCCTCGGTGGATTAGTAAGTAAGGCATTTAGCTTACCAACCAAGGTGGTGTGGGTTCTATACCCGTACGGTTCATGCATTTTTTTAATTAATACAAATTAAATCCCCATGGTAACCAAATATAATTTAAAATATACAAATATATAATATAAACAAAATAAATAATATTACTTATAAATTGATAGAAAGTATTGAAAGTGGGTGCCAAAGGATAGCACATGCTATTCCCCCATATAAAAACAACAACAAACACATTGTGAAAAATGATAAGTTATTTGGATAAGTTTCTTATGTTAAGATTAAAATTCCAAAATATTCATTAAAGTTCGAAATTATGTATTTCACTTTTATAAGTACCTACCTTAAAAAAGGAGCTTGCCACCATGTAATTGTTACAACAATTTAAATAGTATAAGTACATTTATGCATATAAATATGCATAATTTATAATCACTTGTCTGTTTAGTGAAACTGCTGTGCAAATAATAATGAAGTACTTATTGAAAAAATATTTATTTTATTGTTTAAAACAATTTGTTTAAAAATAAAACAAATTGTTTTTTATTAAAATTTTGCGTGGGTCGTGATTAATTTTTGATGTAAAAAGACAGGACAACAGAACGTGCCAATTTGTTTACAATAAAAAACATGAAAATTAAATATTTCCTTATATGATAAAAAAACAATGGAATCTGTATAATTACATTCATATATTTTACAAAATTAATTAATATTCATTTGATTTTACAATGATAATAATTTACAAAATATGTCAAGTTGTTGTATATATGAATATCAAGCTGTTGTAATCAGTAATCACATTAAGAATGCATTTTCTTTTATACATTCGTATATAAATCGGAAGTAATTCTGAATAATAAATGAAGATTTTAGTACTTAGTTATACATATAAATGTAATTAGTAATTACAGTAATTTAAATTACAATTTTTCTAATGAAACTTGAAAAACTATTTTCAAAAATCGTTATTTAGTTACATACGTAAATATTTATTGTAGAAAGTGTTAGTTTTATTTTTAATATGCAACACTTTAATATTTAAAGAGTGTCATAGAATCATTGAAATTCTTTCAGACTCAATTTCGGATACTTAGAAGCGAAATACAATTAATTCTTTTATTATAAAGTAACTACTTAATTCGTCAGTCAATATTTATTTAAAATTAAATAATAGTACAAAAGTTTGAATTACATATTAAGGATTACTGAAACCAAATTAAATTTTTAATTCATGTGTTATAACTCACATTAGAATATTTTGTAATAAATATACATTTTACAAATTTACGTGGTTCATGGGATATAAAATTTTAAAGTTACACAGCTGGGAAGGCGATATTTCATTCATATTTTATAAAGGATTCAGCATTAGGTACTTTTTCTTTAACTTACTAGATTCTAGAACCCCTGGGGGGACATAGGGCATCAAGAAATCCTGTTTTCACGATCCTTAGCAATTCCTTTTAGCTGTAACCACGTTTTGTCGTCTGCCTTGTGGATTGCAATTCATGTTTTCATGCCTTGCAATGTTTTCTTCTGGTTTCCTCAAGGCATATCCGATCAATCGCCGTTTTCTCTTTTTCGAATCTCGACTTTAATAATTTTTTGGTTCGTTTTTTGCCAAAGGTGTTTGTTGGTAATGATTTGCGGCCAACGAACTCTTAAGATGCGGACAACGGTTTATATACATATGCAACTTTTTGGTGATATTGGCGGCTACCTTCCATGTTTCACAACCGTTCAGAAGTACTGACTTGGCGTTTGTTTCAAATATTTTGATAACCTTGTACGCAGGGCGATAACTTATAATGCAATAAGTTCCCCCTTGTTACTAAATTAAGAATTAAAATTATATTAGACAGAAATACACACAAAAGATAGAACATGAGAGAAGAGGATAAGAGGAGGGAAATTATAGAAAAGAAATTGAGATTTAAAAATCAGCTTGTAAGCCCACACACCATTATATTTTATTAAAAAAATTTACCTTTTTATATTTTAAAACCGTAAATTTCAGTCAAAATATTTTGAAAGTCAATGAATGTGTGTTTGATTTGTATATATATGTAATTATATATATATATATATATACATATATATTATATATATATAAATAATACAAAATGACAAAAGCAAAGAATTATTTCTTTCTGAAGAATGAAATGCTGTACTAACTTCATATAATTGTATATATATAGTATATATATAGTATATATATATTTATATATATATATATTAATTAACTATATACATTTACTTATATATCCTAATGAATAACTAATTTATCTTTTTTATTTCTTTATAAAGATTTCTTTTTTTTTCCTTTTTCGTTTCTTTGTTATCTCTCTCTCTCTCTCTCTCTCTTTCATATATTTATTTTTTTTGGATATTTTTCATTCTTTTGGTCCGCAAAATACAAAAGGAAGAAAAGAAATAAAAAAAAAACAAAAAAAAAAAAAACAAATTTCCTCTATATCACCGTTAAAAGAAGTGAAAGTTTTTCACTTCTAATTTGGTTTTGTTTTTAGTCTCAAATGAAAGAAAAAAAAAAAAAAAAAACTCACATGTTAATTTTCCAACCTTATACCAAAACCACACACAAATATACACATATATATATATATATAATGACAGTGATAGTATAATTGAGTGTGATGAAGAATATAACAACAGCAACTTCAACTATACTTACTATATATAATATCTTCAAATTCAATTGAACGATGGATGGCTGGTGGTTGGATTGGGAACTTGGAAAGGAAAGTGAGTTTTAAAAAAAAAAAAAAACAATATTTATCTTTTTTTTCATTTGTTTATTTTTTTAATCATCAGCATTGTTATGGGCAACAGAAAAATGCTGCAAAAAAAAAAAAAACATAAAATATATATATACGATACCACAATGGGAATCCATGACTTTGATAAATTTTTTTTTAATTTTATTTGCATACATCCCAAAGTCTCTGTCTCTTGTTTGTTTTATTGCCATATACTGAATCAGATGTACACTGTAAAATGTAAAAAGAATTGATCTGATAGCACCATGAAAATCCCTCTTTAAGGTTGATGGTTACTTTTAAAGGAAAATGTATATATATATATTCTATATGTATATATATATATATCACCGAACATGACAGTTCAAAGTGGATAAACCATTAAATTTTAATTTTGCTATGGTTGTTTTTTTATTTTAATTCGACTATTTTTTTATTGTTGGAACTTGGAACTTTTCCTTTTTAATTGTTGTTTTAAAATAATATGTATATATATATAATATATATATATATATAAATATACATATATATGAAAATATATTTACTTTTAAATGTTAACAAAATGACAGCGTTTAAAAAATTAAACAAAGAATAATATTAAATTGTGATTAAGTACTTATGGAAAAAGTACTGTATATATGTGTATGTTTAGACCTTAAGGCTTTGTTTTGTTTGAGGTTTATCATTGCTTTTAAATTAAGTAATTGTAAAATTTTAAATTTTAAATTAAAAGAAAGAAAGAGAAGGTTTTACTTATATAATTAATTTATTTAATTTACAGTTAAGGTTTTTAATATTAAGTAATTAGTAAGTAAGTAATTAATTACTTATTATTGGTAATCGTTTTTTTTTTTGTTTATTTTTGTAATCTGATGAAAAGATGTTCAAGTAAATTAGTAATTATAATTTCGTTGACTACTTTTGTTTATTAACAACTTTTGAGAATAGCTTCTAAATCTGAGAATTAAAGGAATTACTTCTAGGTACTTGAATTTTAAGTACAGGATTTTCAAAATTTAAAAAAGTTTAGTATTTTTGATGGAAAAAAAAAGGAAGAGAAACCTGTTCCCAATATAAGAATGAATTAATTAGATCATTTTTAAAATTTAAACATTAAAAATTTAATAACGATTACTTAAAATTAGATTAATATTAATTTACTTACTTCTGTACTATTTACATAAATTACAAAAGACAAAAATTGAATGATTGATGGGTAGGGTTTTTATTTATTTTACTGGAGTATTGTTTTCCATTTTAATTAACTGAAAATAAACCTCATGAATTATTATAAAAAATTTACCTAGGTAAAACTTGCAAACATTACATGAATATCTAATCAAAGTAACTAAATCTTAAATTCAATCAATAACCTTACAGTATGAACAAACACTACTTATTTAAAATGTATAAAATGTAAATAAAAAAATCAAATTTAAGATTCAAATTATGTTCAATATTTTTCTAAATTCTATACAAATATTAAAAAAAAAAAAAAAAAACATCTTCAGCATAAAATAAATTTAAATATGTAATCAATATGATTTACAACAGAAGTCATAGTTAAATAAATTAAAAAAAAACAAGTAAAGAAACAGTCAGTCGGTGCAACCGACTTAGAAATACCCTACACCTATTTGGTTCAAATTTAAGGACATATCCATAAGTCGCTTAAACACCATAAGAGCTGTTATTAATTTGATCGTAAGACATAGCTAACCAAATTAACTTTTTAATACTAAAACATTTTCTAATTACACTATTTATTAAAAGATATTACAAATTCTTACTAATTTATCTATTTAAAAATATTAAAACAAAAAAACTTGAAATAAATGAAAATATATTTATTCCAATTCAATTACAAAATGAAAAAATTCTAGTTATTAAATTTTGTGATAAAAAGCTAATCAAAGCATTATATATTTAATAAACCAAATTTTTTAAAATTGCAATTATTTTAAATGGCTAGTTAATATACCTAATAGAAAAGCGTATACGCAAAATATGCAATAAATGTACTTCTAAAATACATATACAAATTTAGACCTTATCATATAATTCATTTAAATATAAAAATAAATTTTACATAAATGCAGCAAGTACCTTTGAACATAGCTGAACCACTACAATTAAGTAAAAATTTCGGAGACACATAGGAAATAGCAAATATATTCTTTGGCTTCGAAATTAAACTCGACCAGAACCAATTCCCATTGTACTTTCATTACTAGTAACCTAGAGTTTAAATTTCATCAAAATACCGGCATTATTTTTTGAGTTATGACGTGTTTTAAGATATATGTTTGTTAGCCCTTGAGCTTTTCAAGGGTTTCAAAAACTCGAAACCATGGTACGATTTCGCCCATATGCAGTCCCCGTCATACTTTCAATACAAGTTAACTCTTGTACACTATTGGAACGTGTTATCTTAATTTTAAGTTACTAGTTTTAGTAATTTCGATGGTAAGCTTTTACACATTTGTGGGTCTAAGAGAGGTACTGAACCACCACTCCAATTGATCCAAAATTAGAGGGACACGCAGGAAATAGTAAAGAACACGCATGTGCCGAATTTGAAGCTTCTACTTTTGTTTCAAGTTATTATCTTTATTATTTTCGAAAATATCCTTTAAGGTCCTCGGAACTGAGTGGCTGGTCCCCACCCACTACTCCAATTGGGCTCAAACTTGAAGGAGACTAAGGAAATCGAAAGCGACACTCTGATACCAAATTTGGAGGTTCTATCTTCATTGGTTACGGAATTATGCTAGTTTGGCCTAAGTTCGATCAAAAAATTCTAAGTTCCGAACCCATTGTCCAAACCTCACCGTGCGCAATTGGCGCAGTAGTTTCATTACCAATAACCTACAGCACAAATTTCATGAAGATAGCGTCATTAGTTGTTAAGTTATCGTGATTTTTTACATATGTTCGTTAGTCCTGTAACCGATTCAAAGGTTCAGAATCCGAACCCTTGGGCTGATTTCGGTTTTATACAGTCCGCGCTGTACTTTAAGTACTAGTTAACCCTTGTACAAAATTTAAACATTCTATCTTAATTTTAAGTTACTATTTTTAGTAATTTCGAGTATAAGCTTTTAAAACTTGGGAGGTCTGAGAGAGGTACTGAACCACCACTCCAATTGATCCCAAATTAGGGGGGCAAGCAAGAGATAGTAAAGAACACCTAATTTGAAGCTTCTACATTTTTTCAAGTTGCTATCTTTATTAATTTTAAAGATATGCTTTAATGTCTTTGGATATGTGTGGCTGGTCCCCGACCCCCAACTCCAATGGGGCCCAAATTTCAAAGACACTTAGGAAATAGGAAAGGGCACCCTGATACCAAATTTGGAGATTCTATCTTTATTGGTTTCGGAATTATGCTCGTTTGGCCTAAATTCGATCAAAAAGTTCTAGGTTCCGAACCCATGGTCCAATCCCGACCTTACGCAATTCCCGAAGTAGTTTCATTACTATTAACCTACAGCACAAATTTGATGAAGATAGCGTCATTAGTTGTTGAGTTATCGTGATTTTTTATATTTGTTCGTTAGCCCTGAAAACGATTAAAAGGTCCAGAATCCGAACCCATGGGCCGATTTCGCCCAAATGCAATCCCCGCCGTACTTTCAGTCCTGGTAACCTACAGTTAAAATTTCATCAAGATAGCTCTATTATTTTTTGAGTTATCGTGCCTACGGACGGACGGACGGACGGACGGACGGACATGGCTATATCGACTAAGGCGGTCACGCTGATCACAAATATATATACTTTTCCATACCTAGCTCGCTTCCTTTAGGTGGTTACAAACACCATACCAAAGTTAATATACCCCTTTACCTATTCTATAGGTGTAGGGTATAAAGATGTTAAAATATTGTGTTGTACTCATTTCTGATTATTATTTTGTTTTAACAGAAAACAATTGTACATATTATTTGCCTTGAGGTTAAATAAGTTTTTATCTAAATTTATGTTTTACTTAAAAAAAATGTATATATATATATATATATATATTAATATATATAAGGGTTTGTTAACTTTGCTTTGCTTTTATAACTACTTAATTGAATTTTTGAATTGTCTTATGTTGATAAGTTGTCTAAAGAGACTTTAATCTTTTTATTGTGCATGATTACATTAGTTAAATAAAAGAGTACTTTTATTTGTTTTAAACAATGATAAAGTTTTAACTTATATTAAGTTGTAATCACTAAAAAGATTCACAAATTATACTTATCAAAATTAAACTGAATCAAAATAAGTAAGTACTTAGTTGAGTTTAAGAAAAGCATTTTCTAAAGCATTGTTTAGTTTCTCATACGTTTCTTTTGAAGATTAATTCAGAAATAACATGAGTATTTCGCATAAGTACAAACATGAGTACAAGCATGAGTACAAACATGAATACTTCGCATAAGTTTTGAGAAGTATTTTGATATATACCTATCCTGTTATTTGATTACTTAACATTTATCATGTATTTTTTTTAAATTTTAAATGACACTTTTATCGGTACTCACTATGTACTCACTTATACTTTTAAAAAGTACTGAGTATTCAAATTTATAAAAAAATAAATAGAAAATCTGCCAAAAATAAATTAAGCCCGCAGGTTATAGGTTAGAATATTAATTAAATGCCTGAAAAGGTCTTAGTTATGTACATAACACAAATCCAAAGGTATTGGGTAAAAGCCGTCCAGCAACTATTCTACTGTGTAATTAATAAAATATGTAATTGTTTAGTATGTAATTGAAAAGTACTCTTAAGTGGATTTAAATAACTACCATTTATTTGACTTCAAAAAATTCACAAATTTCACTTTTTAAAATTTCTTAAAATTAATTTTGAAAATATAAAACCATTTTTAGTCATAAAATTTTTCTCTTACTTATTGGATTTTCAAAATTTCATCAATCCAAAATTAGGCTTATTATGGCACATATTTGGCAAAATATTTACATTATAAATACATCTAAGTAATAAAAAAAAAGTTATTGACTTATTCAGTCAATAACTTTTTCTAAATTTAATTCAATTCAAAGTTATTGATTCAAGCACGCACGTTTTTTAAAAAAAAAAAATGTTTTTCTAAATCATCATACAATTTACACAAATCAATTTTTTAATTAAAGATTCTCTTATTCTTTTGGAACACAGCAGTTTCTAAAACGTGCAATATACACAGTCTATAACAAAGATTGAATTTGGTTTTAATTTAAAATGATTTTAATTATTTAATTCTTAAAAAAAAAAATCTCTAACTTAAATATGTTTTATTGCAATTTTACGTGATTTGTATTTTGTGTTATTTTTCAAATAATCAAGAGAAGTGGTAAAATTCCACTAATTCTCAAATCTATTTTAACATATTGGTGTTAATTAGTTCAAATTAATATAATAATAATCATAATAAAAAAAAAAATCTTTTAATACCAATATCGCTCTACCACCACCCACATTAGTTTATTTTCAGTTCAGTTTGTTTTTTGCTTTACCTACAATTCAATTCAAGGGGGATTAGAAAATTATAAATGATTTTTTTTTTGTATCAATATTATGTATCTTATTGATTAAATTGTATACAGTATTGAGCAAAATGTTAGATGTAATTTACTTACTTATATGTTATAAATGATGTAAGTCTAAAGTGAAATAAATACGATTCAATGTTGTTCATGACAAAATCAGTTTTGATTACATGTGGTTAAATATTATCATAAAGCGACACTGAAAACTCATCGAAAAAAGCTTATTCGAAATCCGAAATTTGTCATTTTGACATTTCTATCGCATCGAAAAAAGCTTATTCGAAATTCGAAGTTTGTGATTTTGACATTTCTATCGCACGTATCATTTCATTACATTTGATTGTAACTATACATATATATATATATATATATATATATATATATAGTGTTAAAAAAATTAAATATAAGTATTATTCATTAGACTTGCCTACTAGCGACATTCAGTGCCAACAACTTATATCTAAATATTATATGAAAAATTTTGACATTTCTGAACTAGTTTGTTTTTCTTAAACTAGTTCTTTGTCAAGGTTGTTTAATTACATTTTTTTTTTTTGAATGTTGTGCATGACTTGATTTTTCATAATAAAAAAATTGAGATAACTTTTAAAATTTAAAAAAGAAACAAGCAATGAAAAATTATGGTCCAATATCAAATAACTTTTATTTTATTTGGTGTCAAATTTAACTAGTTGTATAGTGTGAACACTATTTTCCAATTAGCTTATTTTTATGTAAACAGTTTTAGTGTGAACAATTTATAACTTACAAATTTCTTTAATGAAAAGGTTAAGTTCTAGTGTTATATATAACTCATACTAACTGATAGAAATTCTGTATATATATGTATATATACAAAACTTGCAAAATCCTGTCCTTATTTTTAAAATAAGCTCTTAAATGTGTGTTCAGTTTGTTTTGTATTGAAAACTCTTTTCTACTATCATTATTTTGCACACCACTGTATTTTGCATAAAAACTTATTTAAGTGGTAAAAAAAAAACGCGTAACATTTAAATTTTTTTTTTTCTTTTGAAATTTTACGAGAATAGTTTTTTTAATATCAGTTAAGTTAAGTTAACTGATATTTTTTTTTTTTTAAATTCTGTGTTTATATTATAAATTTGACCTTTTTTTTTTTTGGAGTCTACCACGGCGACGATTTGAATGAAAGCAAAAGCGGAAAATTAATTGATTAATTTTTAACACGTAAATTAGGTTATAAAGAAATCTATTTTTAATATATTAGGTTTAATCTTTGTATATATAGATAATTATTTATATTCTACATATAATATATATACGAGTGTATAATTATACAATATATTGTGTATTATGTGTAAACTATATCTAAATGGTTAATTTTAATTTTCAAACTTAAATCACGTAAACTTAAAAAAAAAAAAAATAGTTAATATGCGTCCTCAGTTTATTTAATACTATATTTTAAAATGATTTGAGCGTTTTATTAGATTTTTAGATTAGATAAACTTTCATTTTTTTTTATATTTTGGTTTTAAATTATAATAAAAATGGTTTTAATTTTGATTTCATTCACTTTTGATTTTTTGATTTTTTGAATGAGTTCAAAAACTTATTAATGAAAGTTATAGTTATTATCTGCTTTTATTGGATTTTGTAAAATTTACTGCTTTATATCGCATCTATACTAAATTTTATATATATATACATATATATATATATCTATAAACTACTGATATAAACTAACTATATATATATATATATATATTTACTAAATTAATAAGTTACTATATAATCAACTATCAATACAGTAGCTGTAGTTTCAATTATTAAAACTATTTTAGTTAGTACTTATACTATATTAAGTATATATATATTAAAGTTAGTATACTAGTTGAATTTAATATTGGAGCTGTATATGCGATCCTATCAGTTATAAACTAAAGTTTATTATATTAATAAACTTATTATTTAAACACTTAAATAAAATAACAATATAGGCATTGAACTCTTACAATAGCATTACTCTTAATATACCAAGCCATGTTAACTTGTGAAGTTGTGAATGAAAAAAAATTTTAATTTAATGTTAACAATAAAATTGTGGTTTTGTTTTTTTTTTTAGTAACATTGATGTGTTAATTACATGGTTGTTCTTTGACCACAATATAAACTATTCAACATTTATTATCATTGGAAAAGATTGACTTTAACTTTATATTAATTGTCATTTGTATTATATTGAATTTTGTTTTTTTTATTTTATATAATTAAATTTTAATTACATATTAAAATTATAAAAATTTATAAGTAGATACTTTTATTGTAACAGAAAATGTTAAATTAAAATATTTTGAATATTATTTTAGATTTGCAACTACAAGTGTATTATTGGTTTTAATTTGGCCGGAATTCCAACAAATGAATTTAATTTGAAAAATTAATTGAGTATCTATTATATCGAAGTTAAAAATTAGTGAATATTTTAATTGGAATTAATTCATATAGAATATTAAATTAGTATATATATATGTAAGTAGGTTTTTAATAATTTTAATAAGGTTATACATAAGTCCATTTACCACTTATTTACCTCAAGTCAATCTTGTACTTTTTAATCTGATCATTGATTACTGAAACATTTTAATGTAGTATTTAAGGTCTTCTAGACATCTTGAGTACAATATAGTAGTCGTGAATACATTTATTACAATATAGAACTTAAAATCTCCTAACATGTGCAAATTAATCAAAACAAAAGTACTGCTAAAAAGTTTAATTTCTCAAAGATATTTTTGATTATTCCCCATCCAAATATCTGAATATTTTTTAAAAATTTTCCCACCCAACCTTTGGTTTGGGTCGAAGGATCAAATTGATATTCAGTGTTTTAAAGTCTTACAAGTTCATGGAAAAAATTGTGCTATTCTGAAACATCTTTCAGTCATACCCATAAAAATATCTTAAGATATTTCTCAAAACATTTTTCTAAAAGCTGGGATATTTAAGTATAAGTATTCTGAGAAAATTTTACAGATATACTTATAAATACAATCATTGTTTACAGTACTTATGCACCTATGTTTTTAAGAATCTAGAAAAAACTCATAAACATTTAATGGAATTAAATTTGTAAAAAAGAAATTAAAAGAAAATTACTAAATAAATTTTATTACAACAATTTTTTTTATAATTTTTCCTTTTAGAATTTTCGTGTTAAAAAAAAACTATCTTTAACTTTCAAAAAAATTAAATAGGAAATAAATTAAAATGCAATAAAAATTTATACCAAAAAAACAAATTAAATTTATAAATCTAATAAGAAAGGAAATCATTGTACATTTAACATTATTGATTAGTTATAATATTTTTATTATTAAAAGAACATCAAAAGGAATGAAATACTTATAACTGTATATTATATATACAAAAAGTACTCAATATCAAAGAAATAAATATTAATTACATTAAATGTAATTAAATTTTTATGGGTATTTATGTAAAAATTCCTAAGATCTTCTTTTTTAATTTTTTTGTTTAGTTAATAAGTTTTTTTTTAAATATTTTAACCTAGAACAAATTTAAATTTATAAATTTAATGTTTTTGAAAATAGAATTAAAAAAAATTCTAAATTTTTTAAATAAAAAAATACCGATTAAATAATTACATTATAAAACCTATTTTCGAAATTTTTTAAACTTTTCCTCTAAATAAGTAATTGATTACAATTATCGAGTTTGAATTTAAAAAATTGAAAAAGTCTGATAACGGTAAATATAATTCTCTATCCTTAAAACCGAACTGTTCCATTTGTATTTAAGGACCCTTGTGGTTTAAAAAAAATGCAATTGAATTTTAGTGCAATCATTTGCAAAAGGAATAAACTAAAGTACTTAGTTCGAAAATAATCATTGCATTACTCAACTAATGAGAGGTTTTCAATGAAAACACCATATATCTGACCACCAGATTTCACTTCAATGGAGCAGTCAATGAAAACACTTTCAAAAAACATCTGGGAGGCTCCTTTCTCATTTAACTCAAAAACGAAACACTGTAACGATAAAGGACATGATATTTGTCTATATGGCATTAAGGACTTCTCAAATGTTCATTGATGTGGTAAAGCTTCACACTACTCATATAGGAAATCCATAAACTTTCAATGGATTTTAATCGATACTTTCGACTGTCCTTCTTTTAGGAACTTATGTTTTAGTGTGATTTTATTGTGGTCAATATGTGACCTGTTTGATGGAGGTAGAGTCAGGGTTTTGAGATAGAGATTTGATTTTATTTAAAAATTTTAATTTATCTAATTGTGAACAATTCGACTTAAATACAAAAAAAAAAAAATTAGGATTATCGAATTATCAAGCAAATGTATCCAAAACTAATAGATAAATCTGGAAAATTCTAATAGAATTCTATTTTTAAAATGTTATTTAATTAAAGCGAGGTCTGTTCTAATTTATGAATTTATAATTTAATACAATTATATTATAATTTATTTACCACAGGCCTCTGCCTCATATTATTGTGATAAGCGACTAAAGGAGTGAAGCATATGCCTTTCAATTTCATTATAATTAATTTTTTTAAAAATATTAATTCTAATTGCATTCCGTAACTAATCTTGAGATTTTGTTTAAATTATCATTCCAAATCTGTTAAATCTTGGTTTTAAACAATTTGTTTCACATCAAAATTAGTTTCGGATTTTAAAACATTTTTAGTTACTAATTTAAAAAATATGTTATTAAATTTTAAATATTAAAACTTTAATTCTAGAATTAGAAAAAAATAGAACAGAACTGGAATCTAAAAACGCTCTAAATATTTTGTAATAATAATAGTTGAAGTTATTGGTTAACTCTATATGTTGCTAATTAGTACTACTGGCTAATGAGTACTACTTTATACTTTACCGTATTTTAATTAGTAATATTATTTATTTTACTTATATTAATTAATATTTCTACTAAATGTTATTATTTTTAAAAATATTTAGTAATAAAAATTAAAAAGAATGCAAATTTAAAATTTTTTTTTTAATATAATCAAGTTATGTAAAAATTTTATTAAGTTTTTATTAATAGTTTTTTTATTACTTTTCAAAATATTTTTTTTAATTATGTTTTACTGTCAAATAAATTCTATATAATTTTTAAATTTTTATTTAATTTTTAATTAGTAATTATGAAAAATGTGAGAGATTGAGATAAATTATAGAATGACATAAAATAAAATTTTAATATCTAATACAAATTAAATCTATTAGAACTTAATTAAAATGTTAGTTTTTTCTATAGAGCCGCCTCTGTTTTTTGCCTTGGCCACAATGAGCGTAGCTATGACGCAGCATCGAAGTTGGAAAATGTCAAAAAAATGATTTGAAAGCGTAAAAGTCACATTTAATGTAAACAAATTATAAGTAATTAAACATAATTAATTTTTCAATAAAAGAAATGATAGTAAAGTAAAAATTTAATTTATTTTTATGTATTCTCCAATTTTAAACTTAAAATAAATATCAACAGATTGACGAAATAAAAACAATTAGCTGCCGAAGTAGCTCAGAAATTAAAAGTTGAGTACCTTTTGCGTAGGTTGCGTTGAAACTTTGTTGTTAATATGTTCAACTTTTGAAGTGTGATTTCAACGTTGTTGGCTGCATTCATTGTGGTTAGGAGGTTAACTGTTAAAATTATATAAATTACTGGCGTCTACAGTTTTGACTACAGTTCTTACTGTAGTTTTAAAAATATTAAGAATAAATTTAATAGTTATTAAGGCTAATTCCATATTTGTATTTCAAAAATTTATATTTTAAAATAGAAAACTTTGAAGACAAATATGGATGTATACGTTAGTTATTACTATTAGACAATAATTATAATCCACTTTAAAATCAATTAAATTCATACTGTTTTATATATATATACTAGCTAGTAATCGATTATAATTTTCATTTAGATGATTTGATCTTTTATTTATTTATTCATTCTTTTAATTAATATTAATTTATTTTCTTCAATGTCTCGTCAAAAAAAAAAAACAATTATGCCATATTAAAACCTCAATCTAAACCGATCGAAACAATTTAAAGTATTTACCAGCTAAACTTCTTTTTTTTTCTAACAATTTTAACCTAGTTTTTAGTAATTTGTCCACTTTTTTTTTCAATCTAAAATCTTTCAATAAATTTCAATTCTTTAATTAACTTTAATAAAAAAGATGCGAAATAGTTAAAAAGAAGAGGTGAAATCAAAGTTAACAAGCCTATAACATACATACATTTGTACATATATGATTTCCTTTACTAACATATGTCAATCAAATTGCATAGAACAAGCTGAACATGATTATCAAGGTTAATAGAAAAAATGAAAAAAAAACACAACTGTCATACACAGGTAGATATGGTATATGACATTATCACGGATTTATTGTTAGTCTCCTATACTTATTTAAAAAAAACATCTTAAGTATTAAACATTATGATAATTTACTTTTTTTTTCTGTAATGTTTCGTTTAAATTTTCATAAACGTTAGTTGGTTACTTATATTATGTATGTTGTAATTTCCTTGTGAAAATTTTCAAGTTTAAAAAATTGCATATAAATTAAGCATAAATTTACATTGTAATTTCATGTAGAATTAGAATGTTATTGCAAGGCATTTATAGTGCTGGCGGTAATTTAATTTTAAAATGTATTTGATTTTATTTGCAAGGATCTGTCCTGTAATCGCACTCACCTTTATTATTAATTCATAGTTTAATTTTGGTCTATAGTTCTCATGTATATACGATTTTGAAGAAATAAAATAACGGTATATCCTGGATGTCTTTTGTGGGGAATCTACATATTTTGGCTTGAAACTGTTTTTGGGTTTGACATGATTAAAGAGTTCTTTTTCCAAAACCGAAACATTCAGGAGATTTCCAAGACCGTGGCACTTCATAATACAATATTTAGTGTATTTAATTTTTTTATCCACAGACTCTGAATGATATCAAAGATTTCCAGAGTTCTCCGATTAAAACTTTTTAAAATTTTATTTCAAAATCTAGCAGTCTTATTAGTTAAGCTAATCAATTTTTAATAACTAGTTACTATAATTTTAACATATAACTTAGCGACATAATTAACTGTCAATTCTGATTGGTAATTGTTTAAAGTTTTCAGATCAAACAAAAAATAAAAATGCAAAATCCAAATTATCTAATTAATATTTATCGATGATTTGTTATTAGTTTTATTATTATCACAGACTAGTATCATAGACTCTGAGAAAATATTTAGAAACTGGTTGCATTGTAGGTTAAAAAAAAAATGGAATTAAATTTCAAAAATTGTAACTTAAATGCCTATCAAATGCTTTTTAGAGCGAAAGGAAATAACAAAAAAAAAAAAGTAATTGAAAAAGAAATTAAGTACCGGAGAAATTTTATACGCATTTTTAATTTTCTTTTATATACGTATACATGTAGTACATGCATTTATTACATTTTTTGCACTTAAAGGTGTAGCTGTAAAAAAAATAAATGATTACGACCATTTTTTTTTTTACTCATACAATATTGTATATAGATTACTTATATGTTGAATGCATACGATTACTTGATTGTATAAAAAAAAAATTCTTATTGAAAAAAATTAAATTGTATCTCATGATACAAAAAAATGGTCATAAAAAATGTAATTTTTATTTAATGTTACTGTATCTGAGATATGTGCAATTTATATCTGTGACACTAAATGCATTAGAAATGTAAGTATAAAACTTATGCGATGATAAAATATTTAATTTATTTAATAGTAACTATAAACTTGTAACTGAATTGTCATAATTTAAATTAATTTTACAAAACCAAATAAGGCTATTGGCGTTTATATAAATGTGGAATTGAGAAAATTAAATTTATAAAAGTTGACCTAGTATATGATTACAAATGTTGTTTGGAGAGTACTCTATATTGCAATACAAATATTTGCAACAAAGTAAGCTCATATTTTAAATAACGATTCTTTAACATATAAAAAATCAGTAATAAAACAATAGTATTCGATGTATGCGACTTTTAATACCATTCACCCAGCCAGTTTTAAAAGATCTAAATGATCTGTAGGACCTATTAAATTATTACAAAGATATACTTGTTTCACTTTTGGGGACGTGTGGTATTTACCTGAACCCACTGAACCGCCATTATTCAACCCAGGTTTAAGGAACATTAATTGAAATTACATTACAGAACGGACTTGTATATACTTAATTTAAAGGTTCCATATCTATTTGTTTTAGATATACGATCGGTTGCCATGGAATCGTACGAAAGCTTTCAGAATCCGAACCCATATAGACTGATTGTTGTATTATTTTTTAATAATATTTTTTATTTATAATATACTTAAAATTAAGTTTAGGGAATAAAATTATATTAAAGCTCCACCTGTTTTTGCACAGCTTCACCTGTTTAACAGTCGATGCAATTATTTATTAGTTATATGAATAAATTGTAATTAAGTACAAATAAGTACTTACTTATATAATAATTCTTGAACTCTCTGAATGCTAAATAAATTTTAAGGTGGCAAAAGCATAAGAGAATAATTATATAGGAGTGTAATATCACAACTTTTTGTTTTATAGGTTGGGATGCCATTAGTTATAAAAATACTTTTTATTAAATAAGTACTTTATATTAAATTTTGATATTAATAAGTTTAAATTAAAAAAAAAAGTTATTTAGTTGTTATAAATTGATATCAATTACTTTTTTTTTTTTTAATTTCTTAAGTATTTAATTGTTTTTGCACAACAATATAAGTACTTAGTATATTAACTATAGTTACTTAAATAACTAAGTGTACTTACATACCATTGGTTATAACTATATTTAGTGCTTATGGTAGTTTTAACATTGAATAATAATAAGATAAATTTTTGATAATCTCTTTTGTATATTTTCTATTTATGCGAAAAATTGCATTAAAATCAATGCACTTATTAAAAATTATTATCACCAACATCAAAAGAACGTGTAATCAAAATCCGTGTGTTTTATGCATCATTGGTAAATGTCAAAGAGCAGTGTTTCTAATGTATAATTAATAGCCATTGTTTTGCTCATTGATTGGGATCAATATTTTTAAAAAAGTTCTTTTGTGGCGCATTTGAATAGAAAATATCCTTTATTTAATATTTGATTATGTATTTCATTACTTTGTACAATGGAGGATTCGTTTAAGTAATCAAAATTTGTACTTGACAATTTCAAACGTATACAAAAGTGAAGAGTTAAAATTATCTTTGAAAATCACTTTTGATTATTCTTTTAACATAATATGTATGTAAAGAATTTATTACAATGTATTTGTATGTATTGCACATGTACTTATAACTATACAATATAATTACAGTAATCTAGATTAGTTTTTAATACTAATCAAAATTATAGTAAGTAATTAATTTGCCATCAAAATTTTGTTTTGTACTTGTTTTGTAATCAACTTTGAAATTCCTTTCGAAAACTCTTAAACATGTGTATATATATATGTCTAAAAAATCTATACTACAATATATCTTGAAAATATTTCTAATATCTATAGTTTTAAATGTGGTTTGCATTAGTTTGTATTGCCAGAAATGCATTTTTAGTCAAAAATAATAATCTTTTCTTAAATTTCGGTTTTTGGCATCGTCAAAGTTACAAAAAAAGGGCTTGTCATATCACGTTTAGTACTTATAATATGAAATGTATATTAATTTAAGATACTTTTTATATATATAAACCTATTGAAGCTGATCCTACCCAGCTCTTTCTATATAATAATTACAACATTTAATATATTAAGTATTTAGGTGAAGTAATAATTTTTGAAGATGCTTCTGAGTTGATTGAATAACGACTAACTATATATCAGTTTATGTACAATATAAATATATATTTTTATTTACTTAATATATGAAAGAATATTGTAATACATACTTTAAGTATTAGAATTTAAAAAAAAAAAATATAAAATTCGAAAATATGTATTTTTAAAATTGTTTATTTTTTTTTTTGCTAATTAAATTTATGAATGTCCCAATTTATATGTAGATACTTACTGTACTCTATAATATTCTCGATAATTTTTAAAATTTGAATGAAAATAAGAAGTACAATAAGTTTAGAAATTAAGTTTATAACAGCAACAGTTCACAAGTCTCTTTAGATATTCTTTTATTAAATCAGTAATTGAAGCGGTCATTAAAACCAATTTCGAAAGTTTATTTTGTCATAAGAACCACAGTAGACAGTCCACAAGTATCTTTCATTGAAACAATCATTAAAACTAATTTCGAAAGTTAATTTTGTCCGAAGAATTCGAATATTTAATTAAAAACCAATTCTGTAAATTTTCGACGCATCTTAAGTTACTTTTAATTTCTAAGAACTAATCCTTAAACATATCTGACGAATGGCGTAGTGGTAAAGACGCCGCCTTTCATGTGGAAGGTCTCGGGTTCAAACCCTTGTCAGATCATATCCAATAAAAAAATATCGTAAAATTGTTTACTTATATCGTAATAGTTTATATCGTAATATAAAATAAGATTTAATAAAAATATATAAATAATTCTTGTGTAAGATAGATGGCGCACAAAGTTAACATTTGTGCATTCATATTTCATAACCTTATACAATCTAGCTACAGCCGAGTAATCAACGGCTTAGTGAATATTATGATTAAAGAAACTGAAGCCTAGTTTAAAATAAAAACTTGGTGAATGCCCTATACACCTTAAAGGGGTGAAAAAGGAATAAAAAAAAAAAAAAAAAAAAAAAAAATGTTTTGACTGAAGTGAATCACTTGCGAATCATGAATCGTTTTTGGTGATTACAAATTAATTACTTACAAATCCTATAGTAAACAGTATGTAACATTTGAAATAGCTTATATTTAAATTTAATTTAAGAAGAGAATAAAATTTAAACTAAAATTTATGTGTATATATATATGCATCAAATCATGCATTATTTATATATATATATACACATATTTATATTTGGTGCAATTTACATACTATTCTGATTCTTTTTTGATATGTTTTTATAGTCTTAACCCAAATATCTTTTTGTATATGAGAGATCTGTTAAATTACAACAATAACAAAAACATAAAAAAACATCTTTTTTTTTTTTTTTTTTTTTTTTTTTTTAGCTAAAAGGCATCCCCGAAAAGCTCTTTTCTATTTTTTTTTTTAAGATACATATTACATGCTACATACATATATATATATAAAATGAAAGTGTGCAAAAATTTATGAAAATTGCATAATACACTGCAAATAAAAAAAAAAAAAATTTTTTTTACAAAGCAGAGGCATAAGAAAAAGTCGTGACGCAGATGCAAATTTTATTTTTGGCTTGATAATTTTTTTTTTTTACTTTGGTTTTTGTTTGTGTTTTATTTGTTGTTTTTTTTTTTTTTATTTTATTACTATGCTCTTGCCCCGTTTTTTTTTTTTCTTTGTATTTTTGATTTAAAGATCTGCCTTTAAGTATCTTAAAAAGGTAATAAATTTTAAGATTTTTTTTTGGGTGTTTTTATGCATTGGTAAACTTTTGTTGAGTTTGTCTGTTGTTCTCTTGGTTAACTTTTTTTTTGGATACGGAACTTATGCTGATTTTCAAAATGTTGATTCCTAAAATGTCGATTTCCAAATTGTTTTAAAGATTTTTTAATTTTATATACATATAAATTTAGTAAAGATATACTTACTTATATACATATTTTTATATACATTTGATGCAAGTCGGAATTATAATCGGAATTTTGCCCAAGTCAATATTTTTGGAGTCGAATATTTTGAAAATCGATATAAATTCTCTGAACCAGCTTCTCTTCACTTAAGACGATGTGTAGGGTGGCAAATTAGTAAAAGTTTAACTTTCCGAAAGATGTGTTTCTAGAAAAGTGTATTTCTAGAAATATAATATAGTATTTATTTATTTCTTTCCCCTTATTTTCGTATTTCTTTCTAAATTTTTAATTCAATTCTTAAGTTGAAATAAAACATCCCCTCTCGGCCTCTTTCGCTATCTTAAGCATTACTCTTCAGTCCATATACTGCGAGAAAGTAGATTTGTTGTTTACCCCCATACTCTGGGTTAAGGGTATAAAGTTGTTTAAGTAAAACCCTTATTCTTCCATTGGGTTTTTAGCTTTCTAATGCCCTTTACCAAAAAAACTGCCTGAATCTATTTCAATTAATAAGGTTTCGACTTCTTTAAAAAAACAGAAGCCTTTTGCATGCAATAAATTATTAAGAAGTTTCTGCATTCGGATTAGACCTTCTTAAGTTACTATACATATCCTTTAAAATAATGAATTTGAAATTATTAATTTAAAAACTCTTTTTTTCTGAATTTTTGTACAAGTTGCCAATTTCAGTAGGTTTCACATGATTCACTTTGTTATTTGATTCATATGTTTAAATGATTTGCAGTTCATTTTTGAATTGGATGCCATTTATTTTTTTGGTTCAATTTTTATTTTTTATAATTTCTAAAGTATACAAAATGAAAGAATGAATGGATGAATACAATATAATTGAATATACTTTTGTTGTCTATGATTTAATTTTGTCTTTTGCATTGTTTACATAAAGAGAGATTCTTTATTTGTTATATCCATTAAATTTAACTCAGTTTTGGTTTTATTTGTTTACATTTATTTCAATTAATAATAATTTTTTTATATATATGTAAATTTATATATATATAGTTAAATGTTTTTATTATATATTTAGATATAAATAATTTATTTAATGTATATAGTTTATTTATAAGTGTAAGTATATATATATATGTATATTTACATTTATATATTTATTTATAGGATATATTTGGAGAAACCAAGTGTAATATATTCTGTTAAAAAAAGGTCTTTAAAAAATTTAACAATCAATTTGATGCTTGAATTACCTACGAAAATTAAATTAAATATTTTGATGCATAAGTAACTTGTATTAAATCCTTAATGGCTTGTATCAATTGTTAAAATAATTGAAAGGATAGGGAACAATATTCTAATGTCACGAAAATTGGAGCTTATTTATAAAATATATGTGACGGACAGTTTTCGAAGAGGATGACCACCTTATCTATTTATGTAAAAGCTATTTAATATTCGCCTTTTTAGGCTTTCTACACGCTATTCAAACTTAACAAAAAGATTCCTTTATATCAGTTTATTTGGTAGATTTGAATTAACAGTACTCGGAGTGAATTAGGATGAATTACAAGAGAGTTGACAGTTAAGTTAGAAAGTTGTTTTTAACAATTGCAAATTGTTAAATGCGCCATTTTTATTATAGTGGGTTTGGAAATTATTAGATCCTTAGGATGTTCCATAATTTAGTATGAGTCTCAAAAATAAAAGACCAGTTTTTAACCTAGAAAATTCGATATTATAGCCATGCACACTTGTAGCCATGAACTATCTACTAGTGCTGTGTTGAAAATTTTATATCGACAACATTATGTCAAGTAATTTATTTTTTTCCCCTTATTTTCGAATTTCGATTTGGTATATGCATTTATATTTAAACAAAATATGGATTATCGTTCAAGTAAATTATTTCTTTCCCCTTATTTTCGAATTTCGATTTGGTATATGAATTTATATTTTAAACAATTGGATTGCCCAAATTCACTAAATTTACTTCACTTTTACGTGCATATAATGCATATTCTACCTGTAACTCACCTTTAATATTTATAATAAAAAATAAAAACGTAATGCGCTTTTTTTCGCGGTTTTTATCTTCTTTTCTTTTTTTTTATGTATTTATTTATAAATGAAGTTATTATTTGCACAAATAAACCCAATAAAGCCGCTGATTAAATTAAAAAAAGAAAAAACAACCATTTTTTAAATAAATAAAGTATAAGAGAAATTTCATCCAACAACTACGAGTATTTATGAATAATGATAATGGTGTATATTGACTACAGTATGATAAAGTAAAGGGTGTAATATTGCGCTTTAATTGAAATTAAAAAAAAAAATAAATACTTACTTATAGTTATTTTCTTTCACTTTTGCTGACATTCCCAGATTCGTTCAAATAAATAAAATAATAATATTTATTATTTATTTTTTATGTACAATTTCATGTTTCATCTAAAAAAGATGGCGATTTGATTGTCTTTGAAATTTCGTTCACGTTTTTTAAGATATTTTAAAAAATATTTTTATTACACTTAGTTATTTTTTTATATTTTTTAAAGCATATTTAAAGCGTTGAAAGATTGCTTTTGATATTAATTGAGACATTATATGTTATTATTAGTTTTAAAATTCCAATCGTTCCTTTTCATTCGTTCAGTTATTATACAAAGAGCCTACAAATAGAATATTTAGAATATTTGAAATAATTAAATTTAAACTGTTGATAAGATTATTTACAAAAATTAATGAATAGAATATGGGTTCAACAAGATTATTAGACTAGGAGGAACCTGTCTGTATCTATTATACTGGTTATTTTACCTATTTGTTGATTTTTAAAACAACTTCTGGCAATTCCCTCTTGTGCCTCAATATTGAAGTGTACTATTTTTATAATTATAACCAGAATTAAGAATTACACTTTTATGTAATCTGCGCTTACCAATATATTACTAGAAAAAATACTAAAACTTATCATATCGTACAATGTTCCAAATTCCAACCTGGAAGATTTATAAGTTTAATCTAATTTAATAATTTTATATTTGAGTGTTATTATGTTACTATTAAAAGAATCTTCAATTTGTATTTGGACATCTGTGAGTTTTAAAATGTATATAAATATATATAAATAAAATTATATTTCGTTAATTTACTTTTTTATAATATGGTTTTTTATAATAGTTTTAAATATTGAAGATTCATGATAAATCAAAAGTTAGTTTACTATAATAAATATAGTGTATAAATAAGTTACTTAATTTAATAACAGTTATATTTGTTTTAATTATTCCTTTTTTACCCCTTTAAAGGAGAAGATAATTCCCCAAGTCATCTTAGATTAGGCTTCAATTCTTTAATTGTTATATTTACTAATTCGATAGATTACTGGGTTGTTTCATAAATACACCATTATCATCCTTTATCTTACACTTATTTTATATTACGATAAAATTATACAATTTTACGATATATGTTTATTAGATACGATATGACCGGGGCTTAAAATTCGATACCACTTCAAAGGTCGGCGTCTTAACTACACCACCATTGCTATAATTAGAATTTAATTAATTAGGTATTATTTTTCAATTAATCTGAATCCAAATTACAAATGATGGTGAGATTTGAATCGTCACCTCTCAAATCAATTATCGATTTTTGGAACACTATGTAGGTGTTAACTATAAAATTCTTTTTTGAAATTTACAAGTTTTTAAAATTTTGAATATTTGTTATCTTCCAAACACCATATAACAGTTAGTAGACTAATAATTAATAAGTATTAATATTGAAATATTCATTCCTCTAGGTAAATCCGGATTTTATAATTTTTAGTGAGATAAGTATTAGTCCTGGAGTATATGGATTGGCTTTTTAAGTCTTAAATTAAAAATTAAATATTAATTGAATGCTATTAATTAAAAAACTTAATCATATTTGGAATTGTTTTCTCCAGTTATTAAAAATAATTTTTTTAATTTTCTTTTCATATCAGTCTATTTTAACTTATCAGATACTTTTAAACTCAAATAAAATAATCTGAATACTTATAAACTGTGAAAGTGTCACAATGTCAACACAAATCATATATTCAAGATGAAAATTCAAATTTCTTTATATACTAATATCATATACTAATACTCAACATATATATATATATATATATATATATATAGTAACTTTTACTATAATAATTATCATAATTTTGTAAATATACATATGAGTATTAGTATTTGTAAGTTGTAATTTGCATAAATGTATCTTAAAAAAAATTTTTTTTATTTTTTCCTCTGGCATAAATTTTTTTCCCTCGTTTTTTTTTTTTTTTTTTGCAATGATTTCTCTATTGTCTTCTAATAAAAACAAAGTTTTTTTTTTTTTTTTGCAAATAATTATATATGTATTATGTATATGTATATACATATATAATTATATTTTGAAGAGACAGATATATATTTTTAAATAAAAAGCTCAAGTTTTTTTGTATATATATATATATATATATATATATATAAGTATAAACAAATTGAAAATTTCTATTCATTTTCAATTAAAAATTTCAATCGGTATGTATATATATATATATATATATTTATGTATGTTTATATATATATATATATCTATATAATTATAAATGTATATATAAAGATGTAAAAATGACAATTGGTTTTGAAAATATAAGTAGTAACATTTTTTTTTTGAAGTTGTTTATTAGTGTATTTATTGCGGATTTAATAAAATAAAAAAATTTAAGTACAGTAATGGCCAAAAATGTGTGTGATAATAACAAAAAAAAAAAATTAGTAATTAAAAAAGTCGTTATAAATTAATTGTTTAAAGGGTAATGATCTATAATTACTCAAAAACTGTTTAATTAAGAAAATAAAAATTGTTATGGAACTAGTTTACACCATTTTTGTATGACTTTTACTGCAGTCTTTACATTGACTTTAATACTGTCACTGTAGCACTTATTGAAAATTCATAATTAGCTATTATAGAAATTTATCACAGTTGATAAATTTTTAAAACTGGAATTTAATTTTTTATAAGTATATTAATAAAATGACGCTTATGTATAATTACGCCATAGGTAGTGTATTTGTATAATAGTTTAGATGAACCTTGTATCAGGGAACTCAAAGGTTCAGACCCCTTAAACGATTCTTTTACTTTGCGAACAGGGCCGAAGATTTTGCTACTTCTTTAAAAAGTTAAGTGAAATTATTTCAAAGGTAGTTATTTTTGAAATCGTTAGATATAAATTTACCCCCTCTTATATTTACAACTTTTGGCTTCTTATGAACTTCCTAATTACTTATCCCCATTCTTCATGTCCTTTAAGTTGCAGGCACCCTGTATAATATCTGGCACATTTTTTAATCAACTGCACATTTTAAATTAACTGCACATTTCTTTTATTTGAATTATTTTTATAGCATTATACAACATAGTAATATTTTTTTTTAGAAAAGTGTTACCAGCCATCATGTTGTATTGTTTAATTAAATATTATACTATATTTATATAACAAAAGATATCAAGTCAAGTTTTTGATCAAAAGGACATGAAGAACTTTTAATCAGATCGATCCGGTCGTGTTATCAGATTATATCTTTAAATAAATAACTGTTATACAATTTTTTAAAAAACTGTTATACACACATAGATTCATCACTACACATAATTAACTGTGGGGAAAATAATAATAAATAATACTTAATTATAAACTGTTATATTTTTGTATAAAAGTTATAGCCGTTATTAATCCCGTTATTATATAAAACAGTTAATCAAGTGATAAAATGATATACAATTCAATTCTAAATAATTTTCTTTAACAATTGCATTTATTGTGATTGCACAATGTACAATTGTATTGCATTGTCTTCAGATCCGATCTCAGGTGTTTATATAAGTAAAGTTACCAACTTGCAACAATATAACAATAAAAAAAAGTACTTAATAAAAAAAAAAAAAAGTTTTACTTACAAATAATTTAATTTTAATTTTAAAAAAAATTTTTAATTTTATTACAAAACAATAAATAAAAATCGAAAGAGAAATTTTAAATGAATAATTGGTGATAATTTTTTTACCTTTTTTTTTACCTTATTTTTACAAAATACCAACAATAAAATAAAAAATAATCAATTTAAAAAAAATAAAGTAATAAAAATAGTAAAAATATACATTAAAATTAACAGGACGGAAAGGAATTATATAGTTTAACAATATTATTATTTAAAAACAAAAAAAAAGCCATTTTTTTCAGGTTGAATACAAAATTAATAGTTTTTTTTAGTAGAAATAAAAATTTTTATATTTTATTATTTTATCACCAATTTGTTTATTACAAATTAGAGTTTTGAATGCATATTATATAAAAACTATTGTAGGAAATGTACTTATACGGTCTATTGTACTTAAAAAACAGCATGTATTTTTTCGCAACTTAATATCAGTTATAGTTATATACAAAACAAGTAGGTATTAATTAAAATTTTTTTTAAATTTCTAAATAAAAATTTTAATAACGGTTACTTTAGATTTCTCTAATATTAATAGTTTTACTAATATATTCGATTGTATAATGTGTGACTAATAAATAAAGGTTTAAGTAAAATTTATCTTTATAAAAATTGTACACATAAATGCAATGTAGCGTGTCAAGAATTAAAAATAGTAAATGTTTCGTTTTTTTCACTCTGTAAGTAAGACCCCCCCGCAGTAAGATCTGAATTCATTTTTAACTTCTAGATAAATTCTTAAATATATTTTCACTCACAAATGTACAATATGAAAAAAACTGTAAAAAATAGTCTGTGAGTTGAAAAATCTCTTGTGAAATATATCGTGGTTTTGTCTGCGTAGCTCTTTAATAGAATTTGATGGAACATTTAATTCAAGAAATTTCAAATTTCTTTTAGAAAAAATTGTGAAACTTGCAAAACCTTATTTTGAGTTTAAAAATCAGTTTTAGAAAAAACCCAAAATAAACTGTGAGCTAAAGTAATCCCTTTGGACCTTTTATGTTAAGTCTAAAATTTTTCAAAGAAGCCTTCTTAAAACAAATTGAAATATTAATTGAACCTGAAGATGGATCTGACTCTATGAAAAAAATTATTTAACTAAATCATTTTTTTGGGCTTGGGATTCCACTCATAACAAATTAATTCTGAAAAATTGTTATATAGTTACTATGGTAACTACCCTTTTACAATTGTAATTCAGAAAGTATCAGTTGTAATTCAGATTAGTCAATTGTAATTCAGAAAGTATCAGTTGTAATTCAGATTAGTCAATTGTAATTCAGAAAGTATCAGTTGTAATTCAGATTAGTTAATTGTAATTCAGAAAGTATCAATTGTAATTCAGATTAGTAAATTGTAATTCAGAAAGTATCAGTTGTAGTTCAGAAAGTATCAATTGTATGTAATGCAGATAGTGAAAGAATCGTGAATTGTGCCAATAAAAAGGTGATGATTGGGTGTCCGTAGCTGTGACGTTGGACATCAAGTACAAGACCGCGTTTCATTGGATTCGATCAGGGCAACACAAAATGTTAGCAAGAGGAGGTATAAAACATCGAATTTTGAATGAGGCACAAATTGATTCGCTTGTTTCATGGGTAGAACAGGATTGCAGCTGTACATTGCAGAAATTAAAACAAAAAATATTGACCAAATTCAACATATCGATATCTGTGTCAACAGTAGGCAATTACCTAGAAGGCAGGCTCTTCACTACGAAGAAAGTTCATAATGAACCTTGCACTATGAACTCTGACGTAAATAAAAGGAAAAGAGCAGAATATGTCCAAAGTTTGAATAACTACATACATATTTCAATGGTAAGTTGTGTTATCTTCCGCAATCTCTAAAAACCTATCAAGTGATTCTTACCTAAAATTCGCTAACTATGAAGTAAATTAAAATATTCGTTCAATACATAAGTAAAATTCCTTTTGTGAAATTGCTACAATTCGCCGAATGTCGAAATGTTCTGAACTACAATTGATACTTTCTGAATTACAACTGATACTTTCTGAATTACAATTGACTAATCTGAATTACAACTGATACTTTCTGAATTACAATTATCTAATCTGAATTACAACTGATACTTTCTGAATTACAATTGACTAATCTGAATTACAATTTATACTTTCTGAATTACAACTGATATTTTCTGAATTACAATTGGAAAAGGGTAGTACTTAATTAAATTTAAATGTTCCTTTAAGACTTATAAATATATATTGAGGTTATATAAGTTATTAATACGATTTTAATTCTTTAATTTAAATACAAATTTAAAAATTATTGTAATTTATTAATTAAATTTTTAAAATTAAATTTATTTAAGTATATTCAAATTACATTTAAATTAAATTAAAAATTTACCTAATCCTATTATTTTTATTCTATATTTACAGTCTTAATGTACGTGTTATAATATTAGTAAGAGATCCCAGAGGTACAATGCAATCACGTAAACATCGTTCATTTTGTCCTGGTAATCCAGATTGTGATAGAGCATCAAATTTATGTATGGATTTAGTTGCTGATTATGCTGCTGCTGAACAATTACTAAAAAAATATCCGTCCCGATTTAGGTAAATTGATTTTTTTTGGACTTCCAATATCCATATTTGATTTATTGATTAAAAAATTGATATTAATAATCTATTCAATTAAATTTGATTATAAAATAATTAAGTGTCATTATAATAATAATGATGCAATTTTATATTGTAATTGTTTCCTTCCTTAAAGTACTCTTAAAATTTTTTTAATAAAACTTATCAGTGATAATTAATTTTAATTCATTAACATTAAAGATAAATAATAATTGATTAGCTTATAAATCCTGTTAGATCAATTATATCGAAAATCTTATCATATATATATTTAATTTTTTAATAATCAGATAAGTACTTACTCTAAGTATTCATAAACTTAAGTACTTAGTATATTTTTATACCCGTATGACTACATAGTCAAAGGGTTATAATAAATTTGCCATTACGTTTGCGACGCAGAGAAGGAGGGGGGTTAGATATAGACTCAAATGTATGTATCGGATCAGAATCGAAAAATAAATCGATTTAGCTATGTATCTCCGTCCGTCTCTCCGTCCTTCCGTCCGTCACCACGATAACTCAAAAACTAAAAGAGCTAGGATCTTTAAATTTTCGCAAATTCGTTTTTTTGCAATAGTTGTCATCGCTATTTAAATTCAGCCATTTTGGTCCAATTTTTATATGAGCATTACTCTACACCTATTGAAGTTGGGCGTCTGAAATTTTGCCAAAACTAGTTTAGTGTAATGGCGAAAGTAACTGCAAAACTTGGTTGGTCTACTGCGGAGGGTTCGATTAGTTGCCATACAACTCCTTCTTTTATATGAGCATTACACTACATCTAATAAAGCTGGTATGTTTGAAATTTTGCCAAAAGTAATTAATGTTTATAATAATAATGATATATAGATGTTTATATAACGGTCATACGGGTATCCCAGAGTTGACACAGTCTACTCTACCACACTCTTCCTCGTTAAAATATAAATTTGATTGAGATTTGGAACAAAATCAAATTAAATTAAAATTCTGCAGTTTATTATAATGAATATGTACTAGTATTAATTCCATAAGTTTTTATGATATAATTTTTTTAATGTTAATTCTTAAATTTTTTTTATCTTCCCAATGCAACCATCCACTATAACAGAACATTACGCTATGAAGATTTATCATTAAATCCATATGAAATGACACAAGATGTTTTACAATTTTTTGGTTTACCATTTGATCCAATGGTTGAAGAATTTTTAGACACACATACAAAATTAAATATTGGTGGTGTTAGTTCAACATTTCGTGATTCAAAATCAGCACCATTTCATTGGATTAAAGATTTAATGTGGAATGAAGTAAGTCAATTTTATTTTTTATTTTTAAATTATTTAAAAAATGAGGAATATATTTATTTGATTTATAAATATATACTCTTAATTAATATAATTCCTTTAATTTTTGAATTTTTTTTTCTTTTGACTTTAAAAAATAATCAACTGCAGATTGAAAGCATTCAAAATTCATGCACAAAAGCTATGGAATTATGGGGTTATCGTAAAGTTAAAACTATATCAGAATTAACACCATCATTTGATCCATTGGTGTTACCAGCACCATTTACATGAAATATTTTTAAATAATAATTAAAAAATTTTAAAAAATAAAGCAACACACACACACACACTATTTAATTTGAATTGAATAAAATAAATTAAATAATATAATTTAATTAAATAATTAAATTTTAGTTATATTTTAATTAAAAAAAAATTTTTAATTTATAATTTGAAAAAAAGTCATTATTAAGAAAAAAAAACAATTATTTAAAAATTAAATAAAATTAAGAAAATCAAAATTAATTAAAAAAAAAAATTTAATATATTTTAAAAATAGTTTAATTTTTTTTTTTTAAAAACTTGGTTTTTTTTTTTATTAATTAGATATTAATTTAGATAAAAAAATAATTAAATAATAGTTCATGTGTAATATATTAATTAAATTAAATTAAATTTAAAAAAAAAAACGTATTATTATTTATTAAGATAAATAAAAAAAAAAAAAAAATTTTAAATATTAAATTATAATTAAAAAATAATCAAAAAACAAAAAAAAAAAAAAATTAAATTTCATCGCGTTTAGACTCAAACAAAAATATCGAATTGTTACAAAATAATATTTTAAAACAAAAAATTGTTATATAAAATGAAAATTCTGAAAAACAAAAAAATGGAAGTTACAACAAATTAATATTCAAAATAATTTTAATTACGGAGTTACCAAGTGTTTTTAAAAGTTTTAAAACCTGTAATAGAACGATCACAATATATTTATTTTTTTATTAGATTTGGCCAAAGTTTGAATCCGAGACTTCTACTTATAATTGTAATCAATTAACAGATATAAGTAATCAGTGTAAAAGTAATTACTATTGATAAGGAAATATTTAATAATTACAAACATTTTCATTCGAATATGTCATGAATCTCGATCCTTATTTATAATCGGAATATTCTATAATTATTTAAAATGAAGTGCGTAGAACTTAAGTGGTTTAACTAACAAATTTAATTTTTTTTTTGTAATTGTCAAAATCAAATGAAGTAATTTATAAAGTACATATTCATAGTTTGTTCAGTACTTTAGCTAACCTTTGGCTATTTGACTCAATATCTTTGGTAAAACCGGATTTTTGGTGAATAAGCCGCTATAGGTTTCGATTCCTCTTCAATTATGTTTTGTAATATTGAAAATTAGCTACTAGAAGGAATTACTTTTTAAAGTAAATTATGTGATTTGTAGACCTTAAGTTTATTTCAAAAATTTTTTTAATTTGATTGGCATAATGTACGCAGACAAATAGGGAAATGTTAAACACATAGGTTAAAATGCGATAATGTAGATATTTTCAATAGTAGCAAAGTCATTTTTTAAGACAAAATTTTGAATATTGTCTTTTTTTAAAATCAGGCCATGACCTAAATCTTGATTTTTTAATTTTTTTATATTTAGTACTCGTAGAAATGGTGGGTTTTTGTGAAAAAAGAGACTTACATAACAACAATGCTAAATTAAAATTAAATTAAAAATTATTATTAAAAGTTGATTTTATAATAAATAATCTAATTTAAGACAAAGGTCACGTACTTTCTGATTTTAATTTATCAAACTTATCACCACAAAAATATTATTATTTTATTTTAATTTATTTCATTTTTAATAATATTTTTCCCTCAAATATAATTTTTTATAATCAAATTTCTGAATTCAATTTAAAATATTTATTATTAATCTTTTCAATTACTTTGCATAGATTTCTATCGAAAAAAAAGTTTTTCTTAAATACCACAAAAACCACAATTAAATTTATGATTAGTTTACGTCAAGAATTTTTGTTCAGAATAATTGGCCAATTTTGTATGATAAGTTTTTCATATAAAACAAAAATTTATTTAAAATAAATATGAATTATTTATTACACAATGTTTTTGATTCCAAAAATAATTTATTTTTAAAATTATGACTAATAAAGTTAATTATAAAATTTTTATAAAATATTATAAGTCGAAATAAATTTTAATAATTTCATTTCTGTGTCTGTTTAAAAAAATATTTTGAATTATTTAAAAAAAAATATTTTGAATTATTTAAAAAAAAATATTTTGAATAATAAGAATATTTTGATGAGAAAATATTGAAAATGTGTTGCGCGAAAATATGTTCAATGAAGTATCTTAAGAATACAACATATTTATAGATCAAATTTCTTATCAATAAATATTATTATTTAACTTATACAATTTTTTTATTAATTTTATTACTTGTACATATTGAGCTTATTCAGGAATATCGTATTACTTACCTTATACGATATATAAATTTAATATTACAAATTTCTTTGTAATGAGTCATAAAAGATATGGTACATATGTATCTTAAATTCAATCAACTTTATCAAAACTGTATACAAGTTGATAATAATACTAGTTTTTTATAATAATTTTTTTACCGGATTCAATAATTTTGATCAGAAAATCCAGTTTTTGTAATTTTTATAAGCGATTTATAATAATCGGATAAATAAAAAACTTATATAAAGTGTATTCATAAAACATTATGTATCATATTTATTGTAATTATGTATCATTAGCATATAGTGTGGAAAAGAAGAAGAACCATTTAATTGCTTTAAAATCAATGTACTAATCAAACAACTGATAAGTAATGCATATCCTTTAGCGACTAGTAAATGTTAATTAGTTTGTCATCAAAAAACAGAACATGATGCAATTTTGTAAACTACTCAAATCATAAGCAAACATAATATTCAATTCTTTTAACGTATATCGTATTGATTTTGGGTAGAACTTTACTTACTATGTTTGTTTTAGCATTTATACTGACTTATTTAATCCTGGTGATGACTCAATCAGTTATATTGACAGTTCTCTAAATTGAAATTCAACGCGGATGCTTGTAAAATCTAAGATGTAATTAAAAAAATTCGACTGATTCTTGTGTCTGAAAGAAAAAGTTCATTCTATATATTTAATTAATTTGTAGTACATATTATACTACTTACAGTCTATTTTTTTTAAATTTATTAATGCCTCGAGCTAAAATAGGGCCCTATTGCGCATACCACTTATCACGAATCATATAATCATATTTTTGATAAGCGAGACTTTAATATAATCAAAAACTTAAAATAAAATAAATTATAAAACTTATCAAAAAATGATTAAATAATGAGTGAGTTTTGTGGAAAAGATCTAGAAGTAGTCCTTTAATGGACTCCACTTATCATTCATTAAAAATATTTTTTTTGATAAGTAAAGACTTTGAACTAATCTAAACCTGATAAGAAAAGTCTTTGAACTAATCAACATCTGATAAGTAAAGACTTTTAACTAATCAAAACACGATAAGATAAGTCTTTGAACTAATTACAACCTGATAAGTAAAGACTTTGAACTAATTAAAATCTGATAAGTAAAGACTTTGAACTAATCAAAACATGATAAGTAAAGATGTTGAACTAATCAAAATCTGATAAGTAAAGACTTTGAACTAATCAAAATCTGATAAGTAAAGACTTTGAAGTAATCAAAATCTGATAAGTAAAGACTTTGAACTAACCAAAACCTTAGAAAAAACTAAGCAAAGTCTTATCGAAAAATTATTATTAGGATTAGTAAAATTTGTGCACTTAAAACCTAAATTTATCTCATTATTAAATATCCCTTCTCTATTACTATATATTTAATCCACTTTTAAATTCAACACATTTGGTAACTCCAATTAAAAATTATTTATATATATATACGTACACAAAATTTAAAAATAATAATTTTGATAAAAACTTAAAAAAAAAACACACAATTTAAATAAAAAAAATAAAATTATTAAAATATGACAAAAACATAATTGCGCGCGCTTTTTAAAACTTTAATATGTAAAAAAATACTGATACAATTTCTTTTTTTAGAACCATTGGTGCAAAATTCTTTTAAAACCATATTAAATAAGAATCTATTTAAAAAAATTAATTAATTAGCGAAAATATTAATTAAAAAGAAAAAAAAAGAGAGAAAACTAATTTTTCAAAAAAAACCAATAGAAAAAAAAACATACAAAAAAAAACAAAAATAAAACGATTAATTAAAAGAATATTATTATTATAGAATAGAATTTGTAGAAAAATAACAATTTGTTGAAGATTTTTAAATATTAAATAAAAAAAAATAATTATTAAATAAAATTCGAAAAATTTAAAATATACCATTGCACGTGCCTGATTATAAGAAAAAAAAATATTATTAATTAATATATAAAAAAATATTAAAAAATACACGAAAAAAAGTTTTAAAATAATTAATAGGTCTCTTGTACTAATAATTACTCATTTGAGTACAAATGAGTTAAATTGTACACTTAAAAATACACTTAATGAACTTTAATTAAAAAAAAAAGTAATTTGCTAGAAAAAAATGGCTAAATATTTTTACAAAAAAAATCTAAATTTGAAAAAATATTTAATTTAAATTCTTTTACGTTTTAATTAAGGCTGAAGTTATAGTGTTTACATAAAGTGTACATTGAATGAATTAGTGCATCGAAATTACTCATTTTTCTCAAAGAGTGACTCTTCAATAACTGAGTATTATAAGCATACGAAATATATTTAATATGTTTTATGATCCCAATACCGACTATCGTATCTATGTTATGGTATCTAAAAACTTAAAATTTATATCCATCTGAGGTGCTCAGAACCGAAGTGATCTAACTCAAAAACCATTTAATTGAAAAATCGATTAAATATAAGTTTTTTTATAACTTATCTTTCAATTCACGTATCGTTTAAGTCAAAAAAAATATTTTCGACATTTTTCCGTTAGACCACTTTGTTTCTGAAGTTTTCAAATTCCAATTATGTATTATTCACTACAACTTTTACCTTAATTAGAACTTTAAAAAAGTTTCTTTTAACTTTATATCTAAAAAAAAAAAACACAAAAACTTTAACTAACTTTATAATTATGAAACTTAAGTATTTCTGTAGATGGCCTAAGTCTAAAATAATTTTCTATAATAATTAATTATTTAATTACTAATAAAAATAATGAATTAAAACGTATCATTTTTTTTTTTTATAATATTTTGTTGTACTTTTTTTTTCGAAAATAAATTAATTAAGAAACCTAAGGACGTAATTAAAGTAAATTAATTATTATAATTTACTTGAAGATATATCTTTTAGTTTGTTTTTTTTTTCGATTTTTAGGGCCTTACCTAAATGACGACGTACGGCGTATATTTTCTGTCAAAATAATTTTAAAAACATATAATTATATGGGAGCTCCCGAAATACGCGACGTACCATACGTCGGGTTTTTAAAATTTAAAAATTGACAAAGCGTATACAATTTTTTTATTGCTTTTTGTTATGTTGTTATGGTGACGTTTTGTTGATATTTAGAAAATAAAACGTTTTTAAATTTAAATTTTCTAAAACTTCAATATCATCGAAATCCATTTTACAAAATTTATAGAAAAAAAAAATTAAAAATAATACCAAAATTAAAAACGCTATTTTTTATATGAAATCAATATTCAAAATAGATTTTTTGACAAATTAAAAATAGTACGCGCGTATCGATTTCGGGATACGTCGACGTGTCGACGTACGGCGTATTGTACGTCATACGTCGTACGCTTTTGATTAGGTAAGGCCCTTATAATTTTAATGAAAACAAAAGCAAGAAAATTAAAGAAAACTTTCAAAATTTTTACACGCATATCTTAAAAATTAAAAAAAATAATTAATACAAAAATTGCATAATTTAGAATATAAGATTTATAAAAATGCTTATAGCATTTTTAAAACTCAAAAAATACAAAAAAAAAAAATATTTAAAAAAATTAAAAGTATTAATATACGAATATATTATGTAGTTATACTAATATTAATTAATTAATTAATTTAATTAGATAAAAATTATTTCTCACAACAATTCACTTATCGACTAATTATTATTAAATTAAATAATTAAATTTGAATTTGTTTTTTGATTTATTAATTAACTAGTTAAAAATTGGGTTTATATATGATTTTAAATTAATTTTTGATATAATTTTAAATTAATGTATTATTTACTTATCCGGTATGATATACATTAGTAATTAATTTGATATTATTTATAGGTTTTTTACCAATTTTTTATTATTTTATCTAGTATATGCAGTTTATTAGACTATTGTATTTAAATTATCCCCCCTGTATCTATACTTGTATCATAAATTTTCATCCTAATTTTAATATCTTACCCTGTTATTTTTTAACCTAACTTTTATCTGAATATTTCCCAAAAATTAAAAGTTTAAACTCTCTCTGTCGTCAATTAAAAAACCTTTCATACAACTCAATTACCTAATCATAGATTTTTTATTCAGCCCAGTTCAAACCTTTGCGTTAATTTAAATTTTATATGATTAAATTCATAATGAATCTCAATAACTTATCTTTGTTATGTATAATATATAAATTAAAGTAATTCATCTGATTAAATTTAATTAATATAAATTAAATCTAATCTATAATTTTATTACAAAAGTTGAATTTTAATACAAAATTAAAAACTTATTAATAAAATTATTTAAGTAAAGAGGAAAACCCTTTTTTTATTCTAGTTAAAAAAAAATAAATAATTAATTATATACTATATAAAAAATTCAAATAAGATTACAGAAAATATATATATATACATATGTATATTTATTTATTAAATGAAATGAAAACTGTCCTACTAGAATTTAATAATTAATTAAATAACAAAAAAAAAAATTAAAAAATAAAATTAAAATGACGTCAAAATTACAAAATGAAAACTATAATCAAAACTCAAATTCTGCAAAATGTAAAAAAAAATCTAAATAACTAATAAATAATATAATATAATAATAATATTTATTTGTAAATATATATATATATTTAAAAATTTTGTTTTTTATTTAAGTGCTCAAAATAAATAAAAGCGTATATGACGTACAAAACGTCATTATTATAATTCGGAATTAGGTAATGAACAATTGTATGTTTGTAATCAAAGAAGTTTTAAATAGAAGAGATCTGTCAAATTTTTGTAGTTGTGTTCAGAATATTTCGATTATTATTCTTTTTTATATTTCGTTGTAAAGTAAGTTGTAGCGCAACATGTGAGCTCAATAAGCCCAAAAGAATTACAGATTTTTCATTGTGTTTTTTTTTTAACTCGCAGAGTGCTCAGAACACGATATATGAGCTTGTAAAAATTTCTCAGATTCCACAGAGTTGTCAAACAAGGAAACGTCAAATTAAGAATAAAATAATAAAAACGCCATTAAAAAAAATATCTCGTATATCAAGACATTCTTTTTTTTAAATTTTGTTTTTTTTATAATAAAAAATGGAAAACTTAGATTTGGAAGGTTAAAATTTAGTAAATTAACGTTAGAAAATAATTTGGATAAAAATTGACTATCTGTGATCTGAGCATTTCTTTTTTAACTCAGAGCGTTAGAATTCGGATAAAATTTAAATTTGAGAATAATTTGCTCTGATCGCTCGTCATCTGCTCTGAGCACTGATCTGATGAGAAAAAGAAAAACGCCCGAATAACTTTCGAGTTCGGATAAAAGTTTGCTCTGAGCACTCGACATTTGGTTTAAAAGTATATCTGACATACAAAATGGAAAACGTCATTTATCTATAAAAAAAAAAATTGTGACAATTAAAAAAATACTTATACGTCGTACGCTTTTATTTAGGTTGAACTTTAAAAAAAAGGCAACGAAAATTAAAAAATTATTTTAATTTTAATATTAAAAAACAAAAATTGAATGATTTTTATTTTTCTAAATAAAATTCATAAAAAATTAAAAAATATAAATATAAAAAAAAAACCATTTAATTCTAATAATTACTTATTTAAAAAAAAAAAAACTATTCATTTCTTAGCAGTGATAATTTTGTAAATTTATTTGCCAAAAAAAATATTATATATATATATATATACATATGTTTTGTTCTAAACCTCGAAATTTAAAATTTTTTTCAATAAAAAAAATAAAAACAAAAATTTATTTAGTTTTAATAAAATATATTTTATGATATTCTTTTTTTTTTATTTTATATAATTTATTATTTAATTATTATTAGATTTAATATTTTAAATTTAAAAATTTATAATATAATAAAATTAAATAAAAATTGTAATAATGGTTTTCATAAGTGATATATTTATTGTTGTATAATTATTATATTAAAAAAAAAATAAAAACAAATTTGTATGTGTATTATGAAATATAAATATGGTTTTGAATGTACTTTTTTTTTGTTATTTTTTTTAAATGTCATTAGCATTACAATATTGGAAAAAATTTAATTTTTAATTATTTATACGAAAAGTTTTGTAAAAACAACAAAAAAAAAAGTGAAGTAGAATGCAACAATTTTAAGTACACAATTAAAAAATATGACAATTTATAATATAATTTAAAAAATTAATTTAAACTATAAAAAAATATTAAATTAAAACAATTTCCATTCAGTTTTGAAAAGTACTTTATAACATTGTAGTTTTTAAAGTACTTTAAAAATAAGATGGGAGGATTTCTTTAAATTTTAAATTACTTAGGATTTCAACAATATTTATTAAATACTTCAAATAATTCAAAATATTTAAATAATACTTAAGAACTACTTGAAAGTACTTGAAAAATACTTCAAAATACTTAAAAACTACTTCAAAATACTTGAAAAGTATTTGAAAAATACTTGAAAAAATATCAAAAACGTTGCTGTAATACAGTACTGTAAATTCAAATAAATACTTTTAAAATGAGCAGTACTTAAGTATTTTAAAGTATTGCAATATAAGTAATTGGTATAAAAAATCCGACTACTGTAGAAGTACTGTACTTGAAATTATTTCAATTACATACAGCTTTGCAAACATTACATATTTTATCTTATATATCATATATAATAAAGTAACGAAAAGTTGTAATTGTTTTTAAATAATTGTAATCAAGTTCAATACATTGAAACTTAGTGATTACTGATTACAATTCATTATTTGGCTTCAATATAAAATTTTGTATCTAAATAAAATATATTAACTACCTAATTACTGTGTACCCACAGAGCGTACACTTTCAGTCAAAAGTAGTTGATTCCTCCATCTATTTCTTGTTTGGAATACATAAGTTTGTACGACCATTCGAATTCTTTTCCATATTTTTTAATATTAGTTGAAAGTGAAAATAGTTGAAAGTACTTGAAAAATACTTGAAAAATACTTGAAAAATACTTGAGAATACTTGAAAGTACATACTTTGAAAACGTTACTGTAGTACAATACTGTAACTTAAAATAAACATTTTTAAAATAAGTACTTAAGTATTTTAAAGTATTGCAATATAAGTAATTGGTAAAAAAAATACTGCTAACGTAGCAGTACTGGTACTTGAAATAATGTCAATTATATATAGCTTTGCAAACATTACATATTTTATCTTATATATCATATATAATAAAGTAACGAAAAGTTGTAATTGTTTTTAAATAATTGTAATCAAATTGAATACATTAAAACTTATTGATTACTGATTACAATTCATTCTTTGGTTTCAATATAACATTTTGTATCTAAATTCAATATATTAAGTATATAATTACTGTGTACAGTGTGCCCCGATATTTATGTCTAGGTTGGATTTCATAAGTTTGTACGATCCTTCGAATTCTTCTCCATATTTTTTTATATTTAAATTAATTTAAATTAAATTATTATTAAATTTCATTATTAGTTTTTTTTTTTAATAAAATAAAATTAATAGCAAAAAAGTATAAAAATAATTAAATAAATTTGTCATATATATATTTATATTTAAATAGACAAATATGTTGCATTCTACTTAACTAATAAATTAAATTAATTTTGATATTTTAGTTTTTTTATTTTAATTTTTTTATTTAATTTAATTAAAAA
>CAUJBZ010000577.1:0-33211 GCA_963082915.1 Dolichopus griseipennis | reverse complement strand
TTTAAAAGTTTTTAATTAAGTTTTAAAATTTTATTATAAATATTGCATAATTTTAGGCTAATTATTTTTTTCATAAAAAATTAATAACGTTAAATGATAAGTGAAATTATGTATGTATTTAGAAGTAATTTCTGTAGATTATGGTCATCTATTTAAGTTTTGTTTTTTTAATTTAGCTAATTAATATAACTATTATTTGAAACAAAAGTTTTAATTAGAACATTAAAAAAAATAATCATTCAAAACTTCAGAACTTGATCTGATAATTTATTAATATTTTAAATTTCAGTTAGAGCTTCAAAGAATACAAAATTTTGCAGCATATTGCTATGAATAATGTGTTTCTGAAAACTAAATTTTTAATATTTAAATATTTTTTTACAATGATGCCCCGATTTTTTTACAATGATGATCTTAAAACTATTGATATCTGTTTCCTTGAATAGTATACAAATACATTTGGAAACAATTTTAATAATTTTGGTGAATCAACTTTTGGAAGTTTTGAATCAGAATAATTTTAACTCATTTTAAAATTAAATTCAAGAAACTGAAGCTCTAAAAACTTACGTTTACCATTATAACACATTTTAAATAAAATTTTTTATAATATTTTTAGTAAAAAAACACAATTAAAATAAACAAATTTCGAATTGATTACTATTATTTAATATGCCTGTACTTTATACAATGCATGTACCTACAAAATTGTATAATATTAATTTTTTATAAAAAACTAAATTTACTTTACCTGTATTTTATCCGTAAATTGATGATATCCGTAAATTGAAAACATTTTTTTTTTTTTTTTACTATCAACACCTTCACATAACATTTTTACATACCTATTAAATTCACTTTATATTTAATTTAAACTTTATTTCTTTATAAAAAAACAAAAATTTTAAAACATATAAATTTTATTCAATTTAAATTGAAATAAAATTTTGATCGTAATTGGTATAACAGTTTTTTTTATAACATTCATAATAGAATTTTTATACAAGTCGAAATTTGGGAATCGGAATTAAGTTATCGCTCAACGAACTTTTATTAAAACCGCATTTGATATTTAAGGAAGAATTAAAATTTAATTGCAGTGAAATTTCAAAATTCGGAAGATTGTAGGGCCCATTTATTTAGTATGAACACATAATATACAGTTTAAAACTGAAGTTATTATTAGCTATGAGAGAAGTTTAAAAGTCAAGTTGCGCTTAAACTAAAATCCATAGATTTATTGTATAAACATTTTATTTAATCTTATCTGAATTGCACTTCCACGCATAGGCGCAATGTTGTCTAACATATAGTTATATTCTCATTAAATATTCAATAGCTCTTGCACTAATTGTTCAAAACATAGTTGGGAGGCTCGAAAAATAATTAGATCATAGTTCGATGTAAGGATTTAAATAATTTGATTATTCGTAAAATCAATAAGTTGTGAAGATCTACTAGATTTTTGGAGAGAATCACTTAAATAGTGAGTTTTTCCATTTTTACAAAAATAAGTTTTTCCATTTTTAAAGAAATAAGTTTTTCCATTTTTACAAAAATAAGTTTTTCCATTTTTACAATAAAATCACAGATAATCTGAAATTCAATTCAAAAATTAAATATAAAATTATAGAATTTAATAGCTAGTTTCGTTGAATGGATTCAATATTATACCGGATTTGAATATTTTGGATTTTCTGTTCTCATTTTTCTGTTCAATTATGATTTCCTGTTTCAAGAATAAAAAGGAAATCAGTTTTTTCTTTTTTTTTCATTTCTTTTCATTTAATTTTAAATGAAAATTTTAGTTGTTCCCCTTTTTCTGTTGTTGTTGTTGCTATTTTTGGTGAATGTTTAAATAGATAAGAGAAAAATTTTAGTATTATAAAGTTTTAATTGATTGCACTTTTTATAGTTTTACTCTTTAATTTAATTTTCTTTCGTGAAAAACGAAATCCAGGTTTTTCCATAGAAATTTTGTAAAATTTTTCATTTTAACTTTTTATTTTTGGGATGGGGTTAGGGGTGGTTTATTAAATTTTAATTAGTATAGATTATTACCAAAAAAGTTTGGTGAAGTGGTGTTTTGTTGCTGTGCAGTTGAAATATTAATGTTTATTTTAGTGTTTGAAAAAATGTGTGATAAGTTGTAAATTAAGAAAAGCTTTGTTAAAATTGGAGGAATAGAAAAGGCTAATTATATACAGATATGGCTTAAAGGTTATTAAAAGAAGTTTGAATTGTCTCAAAGGTTGTGGAAACGTACATGTACGGGCCACAGTTAAATAGAATAACAATTAATTAAAATTTTTAAAATAGTTGATTTATAGTAAGTAATTTAATTATTTCATAAAAAAATATTAAGTTAATTACAGAAACTGATATTATTTTAGAAGTGTTGGGACTTTTAATGGATGGATTTTAAAAAATCTGAAGATGTAAAGAGGTAAAAATTTCAATTAAATTCAGCCACAGACTGCATTTAAGAAAACCAATAAATATAATTGCTATTATTTTGCCTTTATTTGAAGCTTAAAATTTTAACAATAGTATTTGTATTTATTACAAACCATTTTAGAAAATACGTTAGTTCCAATATTGAAAAAATCAGAACAATTACAGGGTGGTGCAAAACGACCGATATGTTTTGAATGTTAAATAACTTTTTAAAATTATTTTTATCTTTTATTTTTATTTCAGAATTTTGTGAAGAAAACTTGGAGAATTCGAAATGAAACAGTACATAACAGAACAGCGATCAAAATTTATGAAAAGTTATGGAAAATGTACTGGAAAGACCACGAATGTGCGAAGCTGCAAATTGTCACCACTTGCAGGATATAATTTTTCTACTTAAGTTTAAAATATGCCCCATTGATATACTATATAACAAAAAAATAATAATAATAATTATACATTAAATAAAAAAGTTATTAAATATTCAGACCATATTAGTCGTTGTGCACCACCCTGTATAAAACAATAAGGTCCTTGTATTTCTTGATATCAGTGTTTAATAGAAATTACATCTTAAAATTATGTATTTGTCTTATACTGAATTTTAGAAAAAGATTGTTTGTATAATTTGTATATTTTAGATATTATTTTTACGAAGTTGCATGTTAACTGGGGATGGAAGCTTTTAAATCCACCTTAATGATTAAAGTATAAAGTAAAATCATATTTGAATCATTTTCTGATAAATTCAGTTTTATTCTTGTCCACATTAACGCAAGATTTACCCTATGCATTTTAGTGGAAATAGTTAATTAAAAATAAGATCTTGATTCAAACTTTTATTTTAAATATATTATTATTATTATTGACCAACGCCTTTGCCATTCATTCATATTCAATTCAACCTTGTTTTGAGAAATTTCAAAATTCTATAATATAACAAACTTAAACATAATTATAATATAAATAAATTCCTATGATAAATAAAAAAGTCCCCCTTAACCGGGTCAGTAATTAATTGCAACAGAACACATATATATATATACAAAAAAAAACAACTTTTAAAAGTAATTAACTGACCAAGTTTAACTTTTCATAATAATAATATAAAATTTCAAAATTTGTCCTGTACTAAATGCAATATGATGTCACTGTTCCAAGAAGAAGCACTTTATATACAGGATAACTTATTAAAATATTATTAAGCTTGAAAAAAGTTTAATCAAATTAGAATGTAAAATGATAGTCCCATTAGATTATTTTAAAAAAAAATTACAAGATCCCTTAGCAACTTTTAATTTTAAAATGGTCTTTTTTTTTTTCTTATTATATTTTTTTTTTTTTTAATTACTTACTTATTTAAAAATTAAATATTTAAATTTAAAATAAATTTTTACATTGTACTTTCAAAGTTCTTCTATATTATAAAAAAATATGAAAAGGAAAGATGTATCTATATTTTTACCTCTAACTAATCCTTGATATCAATTAGATATTCTTTTAAGTTTTAACACTTTTTGCGGAGGACAACACCCTAATAAAACAGTCTGATTGTTGTTGTTGTTCTTATTATTACTGTTAAAGTCTAGCCATTAAGACTTATTATAGTAAAACTTATTTTGAAAAAGGTTTGCATTACAAAAATTTCATCTATTAGATACTTTGTTTTTTTTTTTTTTTTATAAATATATCTATCCTTTTCTATGCTATTAGAGTATCTGTACTAAAAAGGGTACAACATGGATCAACTTTATACTATTAACAAAAATTGTTAAGATAATAATATACAAATCAATTATATATTCTATGAGTATCTATATATATATACATTATATACTATTATTTATATTAAATATATCACACTTACATTTTGTTTTTGTATTAATAATGCCATTTAGTTGTACAATTTTGTCTACAAGTTTGTTACAACTTTTAAGTTGTACCAAACTTCTCTCTGGAATTTTTATCCCTGTTAAAAAAAAAGCAAAACAAAAAAAATAACAGTATAATAAAATCATTTGGGAATTTTTAAACATTTCAAGTGGAAAAAAAAAATAACAGTACTGACAACAACAAAAAAAATATAAAAGGACCACATCATTAGTTTTAAGATTACTTTGACAACAAAATTTAAAAAAAAAAAAACATAAAAACCATTTACTTTTTATACCCGTGCATACATATATGACATCGGGTATATTAGATTTGCTCCTCCGTTTGTAACGCATCGATCTAGACGAGCTAGATATAGTGTCAAGGGTACGTATCGGCTCAGAATCGAAAAATTAGTCGATCTAGCTATGTGTGTCTGTCCGTCCGTCCGTCCGTCCGTCCGTCTGTGTGTCAGCACGATAACTCAAAAACTAAAAGAGCTACAGTTTTGAAATTTTCACAAAATATTTTTCAATCAATTTCTAGGTTCCCTATTTTTTTTGGTTAAGATCGGACCAAAACTTCGGGTAGCTCTCGAACAGCTAACTTTTTTAACTCCAATATTTTCATACAAAAATTTTAACATGAAGTATTTAACATGAAATTATATGAATTTTGTTTGTTTTTGTTTTTTTGTTTTTTTTTGTTTTTTGTTTTTGTTACAAAAAGTAGATAAAGATTTCATACGATTTAAATGATGCGTAAAATTTTTAAAAAAATTTTAGATTTGGACTTTGTACTTTGAGATTTATGAATTAAAATGAAAAAAAATTATGAATATGATGATAATTTTTGATCATGATGATCTGATCATTATATGAGTATGATTATAATATGATGCTTATTTTTCTTGGTTTTAATATAAGTATTTGTGAATTAAAAATTAATTATAAGAGATGGAATTGAAAAATTAGAGCAAGAGTTTTGAAATTCACACAAAACATTTTTGGGAAATTTTTTAGGTTCCCTATTTTTTTTGGTTAAGACCAGATCAAGGTTTCGGGGAGCTGCCACACAACCTATTTAAATCAATATGAATTTCTTCAAAAGTAATTATACCAGGAAGATGAAAATTACACACGGTTAGTTTTATAATGAATCAAGAACTTATATGAAGTTTCAAAATGTTACGGCCCCATTTTCGGGGGGCTGCTATACAACTTCTTTGCACCAATATGAATTTCTTGGAAACTGATAATACTACGAGGATAAAAATTACACACTGTTAGTTATATAATGAATCGAGCACTTACATGAAGTTTCAAAATGTTACGGACCCGTTTTCGGGCAGCTGCCATACAAAGTAATCAATTCGATAACTGTGAATCTAATGAAGCTACGAGGTTAAAATCAAAACTGGGCAGATAAAGTAATAGGGCAAGTTAGTTGGCAAAGTTGGACATCACTCGGACCAACTTTTAGGGCGGGCTATTTTTTTTTTTTTTGTTTTTAAGCAAAAATTATGGTAGTATAATGGAATTAAAAATTTAATTTTTTTTTTAAGCTAAAATTATGGGATAAAAAGGTAAATTTTTTTTTAACTATTTTACTTTCTTATATTTTATTTGTAATATTTATAATAGCATAGAGGAAATAAATAACGGTTAGTGGGTATGCACGGGTATCTAAAAGTTGACAAGGGCAACTATAATCTTCCTCGTTTTTTAAAGGTTTATATTTAGAAAAAAAAGGTGGGAAGGTTCAACTAACTTGCTTTTTTTTATTATGAGTTTTTTTTTCTTTAACCATTGCACAAGAGTTTAAATATATATCCAGATATGAATTTTACATGGACATTTAAAAGTATCTTTAAGATACAATGAAATAATAATTAGAAAGATATTCATTTTGAATTGTAACGTTTATGATATTACAATTTTTATTAAAATAGGTAAGATAATTTTTTATCACAAAAGAGGTGGAAAGCTCCCACGAACGAAGAACGAGACTTTTATTGAAAATAAATACCTTCAAGTGTAGCGCAAATAATTGGATAAACGCCAGAACTTTACGACATTAGATTCAATAGGATACGATAAATAATGAAAACTTCTAACTGCTTTACATGAATAATTTAATTTAAAAAAGCAGATGCTTATTAGCCTTTCCTGTAAGCAATAAAATAGTTGTTGGTGCTGAAGTCTAAACTCATAGTTAGTTAGTACAGTGTTTAAAGAATTGGTGATATCATAAAAGTTCAGGAGAAACTTTTGACTTACTGCACTGAATTATTATCTTCTAGGAACTTTTGGCTAATTTTTTGAGTCATGAATCGCCATCTTTCTTTCTTAGTTGCACTGTTTTTTAAACCATCAAATAACGTAATTTACTACTAAAAGAAGTTGTACTTTTATGTATATTATACAAGAGGTTTTACACTTACAAGGTCTTACAAGATCCTACACTTACATCGATCGAACGTTAGAATAGCATCAATGTATGATTCTCTACCAATCATGTTAACGCTTTTAAATCCTCAAAAAAATTATTTTTTTCAAACAAAGTTCTACAGCAAAATATCCTTAATTATTACAGTTATTAACATTATGTTATCAATTTGATTTGGTCTTCTCTCACTGTTCCTTTGTTTATGTCTTACCCTGATCTCTCAGTTAATTAACTAACAAACTTCTGCTAGGTTAAACTGTCTAACACAGGTATCTAATTAAGTTAAATATTGGTGATTTTTAAAATAGAATTGAGTCTCCGCATTTACTGTTCTTGGAAATTAAAGTTAAGTAAAACAGTTATAGGATTAGAGTGATCCAGTAAAACGCTATTCCACTTTACTTTTTATTCTAAAAAAAAAAACTCTAATTGTTGTTGAAAGTTTAAAGAGAAGTAAAGTCTTCTATAGTTTTTTTTTTTATTTAGTTAAAGTAGATAAAGACCACATAATTTTTTGTTTTGTGTCTTTTTTTTTTGCATTTCATTTTTTTTTGTACTTTTTTTTTGTGTAATGAGTTACGAATTGCATTAAATACTACAGTTTAAAATTAATGTTATCAAAGTGATGAAAAAATGTGAAAAAGAAGAATCGAATCCTTTTTCTAGAAAAGAAGGGATCCTTTTTTTTTATTCTTCATTTAAAAACAGAATTTTTAGAAAAAGGAATTCCTAGAAAGATTAATAGAATTTAAATGGGAATAACACAGTATTAAATTGTTTAGGACTTAAAGTGAACATAGTTTCTAAGGGATTATGTGTTGTACTCTATTAAAATAATTTTGCATTTATAGAAAGAAAAAATGATTCCTTGGTTAAAAAGACAAAATTAAAAATTATTGCCGTCAAGGTTATAACGTACTTTTAACGTTATAACGTAATTCTGTTGAAAGTACTTTTAAAATTATTCACTTTGAAAATTATTTTGTTAAATGAGTTGTCATCTTTAATTCAAATAACTTAAGTAAAAATTGTTAAAGAATTTTGAAATAAAATTGGATAGAGAAGTACAGGATTAAAAAAAATTTTAATTTTAAAGCTAGATATTGATAAATACAGTTAAAAATGTTTTCGAAACGGGGAAATATATAAAAAGAGCAGCAACTAAGATGGATTCGTCACATAGAATCCATCTGGTTACAAGACCAGATTTTAGATGAGCGGGACGTAGAACAAGAAAAAGATGGTTAAATAACATAGAAAAGGACGCAAGAAAGTTAAACGCGAAAACTGGAAAGCAAATGGACAAAATCGAATGGAAGAACATATTAAAGAAGGACAAAACTTTCATCGATCAGGTGTAGCGCTGTGTTGTTTTTTAAGTGCTACCTGTTCAAGTGATAAGTTAATAATCCTGTCTATACCATAGGTACATGTGAGAATAGGGGCTCTTGTTATATTCGTGTTATTAGGATTGATCTTAATGAATTCCACATACAATTTAAACATTACATAATACTAGAGCTTGTAACATGCAGAAGCGTATTAGATTTTTTATAGAAACAATTCCATTTTATTTATATCGTAATACTTTTTTATTTGAATTATATCAAAAACCACATTAAAATTTCCACTTTCACTAGAATTAGAATCCCGGTATTTCGCATGAAAGGACGGCACCCTAGCCAGTGTGCCAGTCAGTCGTGGATTATAGCGTTTTTCATAAAAACCAAAGCATTGGGTAAAATAACGTGTTTAGTGCTTCTAATAGCAAAACTCAAAATAAATTGAAATCAATTAAAATAGAATCAAATATAATTTTTTAAATAAATTTGAAACACTTTAAAGACCAACTTAATTAGCACCAAGTTCTATTGTCCTTTTTTTTTTGGGTCATTCAATATATCGTTCAATTCAATATAAAATTTTAAAGAGCTCTCAAATTTTATTAGAAGTTATCAATGTATAGATATTAAATCAATAGTGAGAATTTAACCTAATTTTTATTAAGTTAAAAAAACCTATGTTAAAAATTGAAAATTTCCACATTTTAAAATTAATATATAGATACCAAAATATTACACGTGTATTTTATTAGTGAAAAATGAGAACCACTCAATGATATTATGTGCCTAATAATTTTATTTCTAAAAGTAAAACACTACAATAATATATTGAAATTCAATTCAATGGGTATTAAGTTATCACTAAAAATATTCAATAATATATTTTTGGTAGATAAAATTTTAAAAAATTTTTCAGATAATTCTTCATATCTGATAATTTTCCAGTCTAATGTGCAATTGTATATAAAATTCAAAATTCATATATTACCATAACATTGTATGTATGTATATGTATATAGTATATAAAAATGTACAAACGTATATAAAATTAATATATATAAAATTTCAAATCCGGCACCAATATTCAATAGTTATTAATAAAAGGCTCTTTAAAATTAAATAAAAAAAAAAACAAACAGATTATTTTATAATTCTTCTGAATATTTTATGTATTATTGAACAATTATTAGGTCTACCGAAAACTGTATACTGTTATATTATTTAAAACAAATAACACAACCTTTTAATGACTATTTTATTTTAGGTCTTTCATTTATGTGTACTAATTACTCAACTTTAACTAAATAACTAAATTAAAATTTTACTAATGGAGGTAAGATTCGTAATATAACGTATATATTTGGATTAACATCTTAAGTGTTACTTTTTATTGAAACAATATTTTTATGTACATTTTTATGTAGTGATACAATGAAACTTATTTACTTACTTACTTACTTACTGGATCCTAGAACCCTGGTGGGGCATACGGCGTCAACAAATCCTCTCCACTTTTCACGATCCTTAGCAATTCTTTTTAACTGCAACCACGTTTTGCATTGCGCTTCTGCCTCTTTCAGAACAGTACTTCTCCATGTTTTCCTTTGTCTACGCACTCGTCGTCTGCCTTGTGGATTCCACTGAAAACATTGCCTTTCAATGTTTTCTTCTGGCTTCCTCAAGGTATGTCCGATCTCGGATCTCAACTTCAATCATCTTTTGGTTCGTTTTTTGCCACAGGTGTTTATTGGTAATGATTTTCGGCCAACGAACTCTTAAGATGCGGCGTGGAAAACGGTTTATATACGTCTGCAACTTTTTGGTGATATTGGCGGTTACCTTCCATGTTTCACAGCCGTATAGAAGTGCTGATTTGACGTTTGTTTCAAATATTTTTAACTTTGTACGCAGGGCTATATTATTCGACTGCCATATGTTTGATTCTTCAAAATTTCAAAAGCAGCTGTAGCTTTATTTATTCTGCTGTCAACATCAACTTCTGTTCCCCCATTTAATGTCACCATGCTTCCTAAATAATTGAACTGTTCTACTTTTTGAATTTGGCTTTCTTCTAGTAGAAGCCCACTACATAGTGACGCAATTACTGCACTCGTAGCAAGAATATTCTCTCAAAAGATTTTTTAACGGCTGGGTGGCACTGTTGAGTCCCAGTATCGAGTAACGGTTGAGTCCCAATTCGAGTCCTAGTGAAAGTGAAAAAACTTTTCTGGTTTGCGACTCGACTCAGGTACCATTCGCCATTGGGTTCAAATTAATGGCTTAATCAATAATTAATAATTGTATATCTTTAACAGAAAATACATTAGTATAACAACATTAATATTAATATAAACAAATAAATTAGTTGAATAATATAAATCACAGATATAGAATATCATATAACTCAAACACAAAATATTATAATATAAACAAAAAAATTTTATTGTAACTAATGAAAATCTAAGACGTTTCTACATGTTATAAGGCTTAGTACTATCTCATATTTGAATTGTGTGTGGAATTCATTAAAACCAATTCTCATAACACGAATATAATATGACCCCTTGTTCCAACATATGCCTATGGTTTAGACAGGCTTATTAGCCTCACAGTTGAACAGAAAGCGCTTACAAAAATTAATATTTTTAACCCAAGACTAATGACTTGTATTTAACGCATATGATAAATTAATATGAAATTTGAAATTTAAATTTGAACGAAGAAATAAAAAATATTTTCAAATTTCAGGTCAAATCACTTTTATTTACGGTTTGTAATTGAAAAGTTCCAGTAATTGACTTAGTTTGAATAGTTTGATTTATCTTACGTACTTTCTAATTATTTATTTTGAAGAAATATAAGGCACTTAAATTAAAATTTAATATTGAATAATATTCTTCATACCTTATTTTTAATTAATTATTAATACAAACAATTTTAATTATTAAAAACCAAATATAGATAGACCAGATAGATTTTTCAGATAGACCTGATTTATATCTATTATTAATTATTTTCATAAATATTATTTAAATAATAATATTGTATTCAAAACCATACACTCGTATAGGATGTGGTTTTATGTTAACAAAGATATAATATTATTTTGTTTTCCATTATGTACTACCTATCATAATAAATGAATTTAAAATTTCGAACTTTTTAAAAACTACATAAGAGAATTAAAATTGTGGTGTCAAAAAAATCCAAAAAAAATTAAAAAAACAAAAATATAAATTTAAAATGTTATGTTTTGTTATTTAAAATAAATTCGCGATAATATTTATTAAAGTATTGGTTAACTCTGTGTCATTTAATGTTTATAAAAATATTATTTTATAAAATAATAAATATTTTTCATAATAATAATATAAAGATTAAAATGAAATTTAATAAAAAAAAAAAAACCAATCGGTTTATCTAAATAAAAATTAATAATAAAAATTTAATAAAATCAGTTGAGGAAGTTTATTGTTTTTAATAATATGGTTAATAAACGTGTTTGTTGATTAAAAGCAGTCCGTAAACAATATTTTTTAATTAATTTAAATTATTTATATTATTAATCTTTTTAATTTTATTCAATTATTAAAAGCACAAAATGTGGAAGTGTTATCCTATTAACTTTGTCGTATATAATTTTTAATATAATTTCGAACAAACTTGTAAGAAAGAATGTTATTAATAAGATTAAACATTTTTATATAAGAATCAAATTATTCTACATTATTACTGTGTAAACGAGTGTTCTGGCATTATATGGAGACAAAGACAGAGGCAGAGTTAAACAGACAGAGTTCGTACACAGACAGAGTTACAAACAAATAAGTTCTCGGAAGGCTAAATATAAATAGAGAATTGCTTTTGATTATCAAGTGTAGGAAACTGAGTTACTTTGGTCACATAGTACGATGTCCTAAATATGAATTACTCCAGCTAATAATACAAGGAAAAATAGAAGGCAAGAGAAACATAGGTAGAAAACAAATGACGTAGCGTAGAAACATGAAAATGATAGATATTAACACAAGAGGAAAATTAGTTCATAGTACATGATGCACAGAATAGCATGTTAACATTATTTCAAGTCTACAGTAAGATGTGATCGCTCATCATCCAGTAGTGAGTTAGTATAAGCTAGCAAGAACCTATCCACATACAGATGAAAAAAAAATACTGGTATAGACGGGACACACATTAAGAAGACACTCCATTGTCAAGCAGGAAATGGAATGGGAATCTTAGGACAGAAGAAAAGCAGACAGATTCTGGAACAGATAGAGAAGGATTATAAAAATGGATTGGAAAAAAAGTGGAGAAATTAAATCAGCAGCCGAAAATATAATTAGTTTGCGCGGCTTTGTAGAACCTTTAAGAAATCGGAGAAGAAATGAACAAAAAAAGAATACCGTTTATTTTCCGTTTAATTATTTAATTTTCTAGGTATTCCTAAAATTTTGTTATTCGGGATAAGAATTCCTATTACCAAAAGCAGCTTTTATGAAAATTTAACAGTTTCATATTTTCCAATTTTTGTAAACATCTAAAAATAGTTTTGAAGGATTAACCATTGCACTACGCAGGTTCCGTATAGAGTAACGAACACTTCCACGGTCCAAAACCGAAACACTATTTCGAAACAAGTTCTTTGTTTTCCAACATTGAATTTAATTATCTTTCCCTAGATTAAAGGGTTTCTGATTTATTGTACCGACTTGGCTAAACCGACTTAAAACACACAAGAATAAACTGTGAAGATATGTTTTCTAAAAAAATTTCGAAATTCATTAAAATCTGTAGGCAAATTCTAATGATATTATATGCCGATATCAATACCTTCATCGCCTCTTTTTTATAACAGAAAATAATATCTAATTAAAAATTAATTAAAAATAATATTTAAAGATAAATCCACAGCAGCGTACAGAGAAAAGGGTACACCTTTATTACCATAGAAATAAAAGAAATACTTCACTTTATCGAATTATTGTTAAATACAAATTTACAGAGACATTTGAAAGTATTTTTCCCATGCCTGATTTAATACTAAAATTTTAGAATAAAAATTATTAATAACATCCTTCGCAGATCCTTTAAAACTAATTTACAAAATTAAAACCCACAGAGAAACTGAGATTAATATAATATAAATACTAATAGAACACAACTTGAAGCTTAATTGGAAAAATGTTTTACGAAATATAATAGTTATTCAATTAATTTGACACGTGTAATGTAGAAGTATATGTATAATTCTCAATAATTCCGTATTATATTGAAATTTTGATTCTCAACTTGAAAAAATATATGAAAAGTAAAAATTTTCCGCAGCAAAAAATTTTTCATAAACACAAGAAAAATTTAACTTGTATAACACTTTAAGACTGTTTAAAAGTAAGAAAAGCCAATAGGCGATTTGCTTCAGCTCTTACTTCTAGCGTCGTTTCTAGCGTCGCGTTCTAAGAAAAAAGATCAAATGCAGCTAGCGTCGCTTTTCAAGTTATCATCTTTCAAACTGAATACATTATAAAAAAAAAAAACGTAAAATTTTTTAATATTAATATTAAAAACAAAAGAGAATTTAATGTCAAGGCGAACAAAAGTAGAAAATTTTATGAAAGAGAGGATTTAATGTCAACAAGATCCGTAGCGTAGCTTCGTGCGCCGCCCCTAGTGTCGCTTTTCTATTTGGCCAAGCTTCATTTAAATCAATGTATTCTACATAAACGTCAAACTGACGCTAGAAGCGACGCTAGTTTTAAGTCATCACCTCTACAGTTGACCTAAAGTTATGGATTTGATTTAAAAACCTTACAAGTCATTGAAAACAAAGCGATGCAAAAAGCGACACAAGTTTTTGGTCATCGCCTTTACAGGTTACCTAATGTTATTGATTTAATTTCTAAACCATAAGACTTTGAACATGACATTTGAAATTAAGACTGTGTTTTGGCAATAACATGTCATTGATAAAGGTTATTTTGGAGTTTAGAACTATTAAAAGAATTTTTTGAAGATGCGGCGAATTCTGATACGTTTGGAAAATATAACCAACTAAAAAGATTTTTAAGTTTTATATCTATAAATCTAAAACCATAGAAATTAAAACTTTAAGGCATGGTAAATCCTTTTTAAAACTTATGATCCAAATTTTTGGCTTCTTAGAAAACGATTTGTAACCAAATATTATTATAGTGCCAAGGGTACGTATCGAATCAGCATCGAAAAGTAAATCGCTCTAGCTATGTGTGTCTGTCCGTCCGTCCGTCCGTGTGTCAGCACGATAACTCAAAAACTAAAAGGGCTAGAGTTTTGAAATTCACACAAAATCATTTTTAGACAATTTCTAGGTTCCTTATTGTTTTTGGATAAAATCGGACCAAGGCTTCGGGGAGCTGCCGAACAATACAACTTTTTTGCACCAATATGAATTTCTTTAAAAATAATTATACTACGAGGATGAAAATTACACACGGTTAGTTATATAATTAATCCGGCACTTATATGAAGTTTCAAAATGTTAGGACCCCATTTTTGGGGGGCTGCCATACAACTTATTTGCACTAATATGAATTTCTTCAAAACTAATTATACTACGAGGATGAAAATTATACACGAATAGTTATATAATGAATCGAGCACTTATATGAAGTTTCAAAATGTTACGGCCCCATTTTCGGGCAGCCGCCATATAAAGTTTTCAATTTAATAACTATGAATCTAATGAAGCTACGAGGTTAAAATTAAAATTGGGCAGGTAAAGTAATAGGGCAAGTTACTTGACAAAGTTGGACATCACTCGGACCAACTTTTAGGGTGGGCGAATTTTTTTTTTTTATTTTTTTTTTATTTTTTTTTTTTTTTTTTTTTTTTATACCCGTATGACTATATAGTCCAAGGGTATAATAAATTTGCCATGACGTTTGTGACGCAGAGAAGGAGGGGGGGTAAATATGGACTCAAGTGTATGGATCGGATCAGAATCGAAAAAAAAATCGATTTAGCTATGTATGTCCGTCCGTCCGTCATCACGATAACTCAAAAAGTAAAGGAGCTAGGATTATGAAATTTTCACAAATTCGTTTTTATGCAAAAAACGGAATCTGGTTTTAAATTCAGATATTTTAATCCACGGGTTCGAGTACCTGCCATACAACTTCTAATTTTATATGAGCATTACTCTATACCTATGGAAGCTGCGTGTCTGAAATTTTGCTAAAAGTAGTTTAGTATAATAGCCAAAGTTACTGCAAAATTTGGTTGGTCTACTGCAGAGGGTTCGAGTAGCTGTCATACAACTCCTTCTTTTATATGAGCTTTACACTACACCTGATGAAGCTGGGTGTCTGAAATTTTGGAAAAAATAATTTAGTGTAATGGCCAAAGTTACTGCAAAATTTTGTTGGTCTACTGCTGAGGGTTCGAGTAGCTGCCATACAACTCCTTCTTTTATATGAGCATTATACTACACCAAATGAAGCTGGGTGTCTGAAATTTTGCCAAAAATAGTTTAGTGTAATGGCCAAGGTTACTGCAGAATTTGGTTGGTCTACTGCAAAGGATTCGAGTAGCTGCCATACAACTCCTTTTATATGAGCATTACTCTACACCTAATAAAGCTGAATATTTGAAATTTTGCCAAAAGTAATTAACCGGATGATATAATGTATATGTTACGGTTATACGGGTATCCCAGAGTTGACACAGTCTACTCTACTACACTCTTCCTCGTTTTTTATTGTTTTTTGTTTTTTTAAGCAAAAATTATGGGATGATGACTGAAATTTTTTTTAACTATTTTACTTTTTTAAATTTTTTTTGTAATATATAATATAATAGCTTAAGGGAAATAAATAACGGTTTATTTTATGTATACATCATAGTGGGTATGCACGGGTATCTAAAAGTTGACAAGTGCAACTATAATCTTCCTCGTATGAAACTACATTTTGAACATAATATCTACAATCTTCGACAAGTCCAAAATTTCAAAAGTTGTATTCAAAGGTGAACTTAAAAAAAAAGTGGTTATTAATGAATCTTATATACAAAACTTATTAATATTGTAAAACCTAAATTTAACTATTTTTAAAATAATATTTTAAAATTCAGCATTAACCGTTATAATATCATCATCTCCTTAAATTTATTTTTTCATATGAGAACGGATGAACTCAAAATTAAAAAAATCAAACATTTTACAATTTTCACAATATTTCTGGTGGGGACCAAAAAACTCCATCAATCAAGCTAAACTTAATTAATAATGCATTTAAATCAAAATTACCTTTAAACTTTTTATTTTTAATTTAAAACTAAACGTTTTTTCTCATTCGAATACCAATAAACAAAAACTTTTCCAGATTTTCAATTTGTTTCCATTTTCTGGTTTTACAGTTTTCTTTGTATGTACTTTTTTGTTTTTTGAAAATCGGCGCATCATTAAATGATGTTGCTAAACAATTTTTACACGTGTCTCAATAAATATTTATATACATATATACATAATATATACGTATAGATATTATTAGATCGAATATAATGTGTTTAGTATAGTGGTTGCAACTAAATTTGTCAATTCAACATGTCATTGATTTTGGATATTTAATTTTTTTTAAATGCTGATAGTAAAAAAAATTCAAATGAAAATCGCAAATGGGTTTTTTGTTCTATTATCAATATGATCGTTAATGAAACATCTATAAGATATTTTTAAAATATTCTTGGTATATTTTTTTTCGTATATGAAACTGTTTTTAATGGAATTCAATCATGTTTTTAAACTAGCGTTTATTGAAATTCAAGCGCGTAAATCAAGAATTGAATAATTTTTAAAAATCGCGTTATTTCAAATTAGGGTAGAAAAAAATCGCGTAGACGTGTTTTATTATTATATTATACATATTATGTAATATAAAAATATAACTTCGATTCAATTTAAGTGTTATAATATTATTTTTGAATTCTTTGTTCGACGTAATAGTGGATATAAACCAGAAGAGGGTCCAAGCATATAGAAGAAATACAAAATAAGGACCAAATGCATTAGACTAATATATTGTATTCAAAATTTTACCTGTCAGCTTCGGTAAAAATTAGGTGCCGAAGATATATCTGACAACATGAATGTTATATCTGATAACATTATAAGCAAAAGGATTATGGAAGTTTACCTTAAATACCTTAAACACCATGGAAGTTTGAGTTAAAAAAAGGACATTTTGGAGGATGTTGTGATTCATTTTAACACTTTCAAAAAAAAAAATTGTTAAAAACGAATATACAAAATTTTTGTAATTTAGTTTATGAAAAATTCGAAATAAAACGAGGAAGATTATAGTTGCCCTTGTCAACTTTTAGATACCCGTGCAAACCCACTATGGTGTATAAAATAAACCGTAATTTACTTCCCTTATACATTTAACTCATTACCCCATAATTTTGACGTAAAAAAAAAAAAAAAAATTAACAAAAAAAAAAAAACAATCACAAAACATAAAACAAAATTTTCATTCATTGTCCCATAACTTTAGCTTAAAAAAAAAAAAAAAAAAAATTAACAAAAAAAAAAAAAAATCACACAACAAAAACAAAATTTTCATTCATTGTCCAATAACTTTAGCTTAAAAAAAAAAAAAAAAAAAAAAATTAACAAAAAAAAAAAATCACAAAAAAAAAAAACAAAATTTTCATTCATTGTCCCATAACTTTAGCTAAAAAAAAAAAAAAAAAAAAAAAAAAAAAAAAAAAATTGGCCCACTCTAAAAGTCCGAAGGTCCAAGTGATGTCCAACTTTGCCAAGTAACTTGCCCTATTAATTTATCTGCCCAATTTTAATTTTAACCTTGTAGCTTCATTAGATTCAAAGTTATTGAATTGAAAACTTTGTATGGCAGCCCCCCGAAAATGGGGCCCTAACATTTTGAAACTTCATCTAAGTACTCGATTCATTATATAACTAACCGTGTGTAATTTTCAGCCTCGTAGTACAATTAGTTTTGAAGAAATTCATATTGGTGCAAAGAAGTTGTATGGCAGCCCCCCGAAAATATGGCCCTAACATTTTGAAACTTCATATAAGTGCTCGATTCATTATATAACTAACCGTGTGTAATTTTCAGCCTCGTAGTATAATTAGTTTTGAAGAAATTCATATTGGTGCAAAGAAGTTGTATGGCAGCCCCCCGAAAATGGGGCCCTAACATTTTGAAACTTCATATAAGTGCCGGAGTCATTATAAAACTAACCGTGTGTAATTTTCATCCCCGTAGTATAAATAGTTTTGAAGAAATTCATATTGGTGCAAAAAAGTTGTATGGCAGCTCCCCGAAGCCTTGGTCCGATTTTAACCAAAAACAATAGGGAACCTAGAAATTGTCTAAAAATGACTTTGCGTGAAATTCAAGACTCTAGCCCTTGTAGTTTTTGAGTTATCGTGCTGACACACGGACGGACGGACGGACGGTCGGACGGACGGACGGACGGACGGACGGACGGACAGACACACATAGCTAGATCGACTAATTTTTCGATTCTGAGCCGATACGTACCCTTGGGCCTTGACACTATATCTAGCTCGTCTAGATCGATGCGTTACAAACGGAGGAGCAAATCTAATATACCCGATGTCATATATGTATGCACGGGTATAAAAATACATAAGCAACAAATCAAAAAAAAGTGAAAAGAAACATTAAAAGAAAAATTTTGAAATAAACAAAAAAAACAAAAACCCAATAAAAAGCATAGATTTGAAAATATAAAAAAAAAAGCAAAACAAATTGTATTTCATTTCTGTCTCATTCTTTTTTTCCACTGTTATCATTTTGTTGTCATTTTCATACAAATTTTTTATTTTTATTTTGTTTTTATACCCGTGCATACATATATGACATCGGGTATATTAGATTTGCTCCTCCGTTTGTAACGCATCGATCTAGACGAGCTAGATATAGTGTCAAGGGTACGTATCGGCTCAGAATCGAAAAATTAGTCGATCTAGCTATGTGTGTCTGTCCGTCCGTCCGTCCGTCCGTCCCTCCGTCCGTCCGTCCGTCCGTCCGTCCGTCCGTCCGTCCGTCCGTCTGTGTGTCAGCACGATAACTCAAAAACTAAAAGAGCTACAGTTTTGAAATTTTCACAAAATATTTTTCAATCAATTTCTAGGTTCCCTATTTTTTTTGGTTAAGATCGGACCAAAACTTCGGGTAGCTCTCGAACAGCTAACTTTTTTAACTCCAATATTTTCATACAAAAATTTTAACATGAAGTATTTAACATGAAATTATATGAATTTTGTTTGTTTTTGTTTTTTTGTTTGTTTTTTTGTTTGTTGTTTTTGTTACAAAAAGCAGATAAAGATTTCGAGTTAGAATTTCATATGATTTAAATGATGCGTAGTTTATTTAAGATAAGCAAAAAAAAGAAGACAAAGATTTTTTTAAGTAAATGGCTTATTGATATTGATAGATAATTATGAATATATATGATGAATCATATATGAATATGATGAGTATTATCTATCATGATGATTATTATATGAATGTGATCATATGAAGTTGATTTGGCTTAAGTTTAATATATTCGGGAATTAAAAATTAATTATAAGAGATGGAATTGAAAAATTAGAGCAAGAGTTTTGAAATTCCCACAAAACATTTTTGGGACATTTTTTAGGTTCCCTATTTTTTTTGGTTAAGACCAGATCAAGGTTTCGGGGAGCTGCCACACAACTTATTTAAATCAATATGAATTTCTTCAAAAGTAATTATACCTACCAGGAAGATGAAAATTACACACGGTTAGTTTTATAATGAATCAAGAACTTATATGAAGTTTCAAAATGTTACGACTTCATTTTCGGGGGGCTGCCATACAACTTTTTTGCACCAATATGAATTTCTTGAAAACTGATTATACTACGAGGATGAAAATTACACACTGTTAGTTATATAATGAATCGAGTACTTATATGAAGTTTCAAAATGTTACGGCCCCGTTTTCGGGCAACTGCCATACAAAGTAATCAATTCGATAACTGTGAATCTAATGAAGCTACGAGGTTAAAATCAAAACTGGGCAGATAAAGTAATAGGGCAAGTTAGTTGGCAAAGTTGGACATCACTCGGACCAACTTTTAGGGCGGGCTATTTTTTTTTTTTTTGTTTTTTTTTTTTTTTTTGTTTTTAAGCAAAAATTATGGTAGTATAATGGAATTAAAAATTTAATTTTTTTTTAAGCTAAAATTATGGGATAAAAAGGTAAATTTTTTTTTAACTATTTTACTTTCTTATATTTTTTTTGTAATATTTATAATAGCATAGAGGAAATAAATAACGGTTAGTGGGTATGCACGGGTATCTAAAAGTTGACAAGGGCAACTATAATCTTCCTCGTTTTTTTTCTTTTTTCCGATTTTATTCCTTTTAAATGCAAAAAACGTGACTTGGATATTATTAAAAACATTAAATTGCGCAAATTAATTACAATATTCTAAACACGTTCATTGTTTTAGTGATGATAGAATGTCTAGTGTAAATTATATTTGTGTATGTGTGTTTCTTTGTTATGTGTATGTAACTATTTAGAGTATGTGTATATTATTTTGTGAAATTATTATATAGGTAGTAGTGTACTTTTATAATATAAATTCAAACTAATTTTAGTTTTATTTTCTTTATATTTACAAGTTTATAAGTTTATAGTGTACTATATATTTGGAAAATATTTATTCATTCGATTTTATTACATGAATATAACAAAAATTTGTTTGAAAATGTCGTTTTTAATTAAAAGCACTGACAAATTATACAAAAACCAAAGATTTTTAACTTCACAAAATCATCATCTTTAACTTAGGTACAAGGTTTTTTGTTTTTTAGAAATTTGTTGACTTAGTAAATAAATTTCAAGGATAACGGTTGATTTTGATAATAATAATTAACAGTTTGATGATAATGGATTTTTGTCAAAAGATGAAATGAATATGCTAAAATGTTAATAGGTAGATATATATATAAATTTGAAATTCTAATAAAACATGTATATTAGTTCGAAGGAACATTGAATTAATCATTTTTATGAGTAAAATTAGTTTAACCTACATGCCAACCTACCAAGTTATAAAAGCATCCTTACAAACTGTAATTTAAACATTTTTCTTTTATTCATCAATTTGAATCTCTAGCATACGACGAGATTTTTTAAACCAAAGTATAAACGAATAGTTAAGCAACATACCTAAGTATTAGTGAAAAGTATAAATCTCTCTGTAATCAGTTAATCTCTTATCTTCAAGACTTCAAGAGTTTAATTCTATAGAAACCTATAGGCAACTTAGCCCTTTATAGAATAAATAACTTTTTTTTAATATGTAAGGTAGTTCCAGTCAAAATAATTGTGATTTGAATTAAATTACCCTTTAGCTGTACCAGATTTACATACCTTGAAAATTTCTACATTTAAAAACTTAAATTTATAAACGTTACTAGCAGATTTACCCGGCGTTGCCCGGAAGCTTGAAAATGGTAAAAAAGCAAGTTTCAGCCACTTATTTGAGATACTACTTTGCCTATAAATGCCACAAAAAAATATTTGTGGAGTTCCGTTAACCCATCGTGGCCCAACAGCTTTTTATAGGTTTTTTCGTTGCTTTGCTATATATTTGAAATGATTTAACAGATTAACTTCAAATTTCGTATATGTGTTCTTCTTTGAAAATGAAGTTCAATTTACTAACAGACTTTAAAGTTGTTAACCCCTGCCGACGATTGTTCAAAAAAAAAATTGTAACTAAATTACGTCCAATTTTTGAAAGTAGGTACAACTTCTTTGAATTAGGGGAATACTTAAAAAAAAGGTTTGTCGAGTTCTTTTAATCGATTGCGAAACAAAAACTTTAAAAAACAGTTTGCAAAACAATTTTAACGATTATCTCTAATTTTTCTATACATGCTGCTTCTTGACAATTTGGTGCTCCTTGACGATAGAGTTGAGGATGGTAGGTTTCCGGTGAACAATGTTAACTGAATTAAAATGACTATAGATCAAAAGGGGATTTTCTTGAATTGCCAACGCTTGAATAAAATATAGTCGATGGTTTAGAAAAGGTTTAAAAATTCGCTTTTCAACTTATATTTTGTTTAGTCCTGAAAGTTGTAATACGCTCTTCCTCGTTTTTTTATGATTTTATGAGAGAAATGTAGGCTTATTTTTTGGAAAAACTGTTTTAAAATACTATGTATTTAAGCATTATATATAACAAATTGAATTTTTTGATTTTTAGATTTCATTTGAAGAAAACTGAAAATTTCATTGAATCTTTGTTCAAAACGCACAAACAGGTCAAAACCAAATTAACCCTGTGGGTTTTAATTAAAATGCTGGTACAAAATTTTCAATAAAATACTTTGAATCGTATAAGAAAATAAAATATACAGAAAACTTCATAGCGTCGTCGTGGAAAATGGGTTAATCGAACTTAACTAAACCTTTTTGCAGCCTCTCTTTTAGACTACAAAATCAACCTGTAAAATTGGACACAAATCGAAAACACAAAATTTTTTGAAAGTCCGCCAGGCCGAAATGGGTTAATTTATTCCAACCAAATTTATACAACTAAATGCGGTTGCTAAGAGGAACATTTGTGCCAAATTTCAAGTCAATCGGTCAAACAGTTTTGACTCGACATCAAAAACATTGAAAAAGCTTCTTTGCACTCTCGTGCCCAAACGGGTTAACCGAACTCAACAAAAATTTGTCCCAGACTTTATTTTCGACTGCGAAACCACCATGTAAAATTGGACACAAATCGGAAACACAAAATTTTTTTGAAGCCCGCCAGGCCGAAATGGGTTAAATTATTCCAACCAAATTTATGCAACTAATTGCGGTTGCTAAGAGGAACATTCGTGCAAAATTTCAAGTCAATCGGTCAAACTGTTTCGGCTCGACATCAAAAACATTGAAAAAGCTTCACTGCGCCCTCGTGCCCAAACGGGTTAACCGAACCCAACAAAAATTTGTGCCAGCCTCTCTTTTTGACTGCAAAACTACCCTGTAAAATTGGACACAAATCGGAAACAGAAAATTTTTTGGAAGCCCGCCAGGCCGAAAGGGGTTAATTTATTCCAACCAGTTTTATACCATTAATTCCGTATAATAAGAAGAACATTCGTGCAAAATTTCAAGTGAATCGGTCAAACCATTTCGACTCGACATCTAAAAAACGAAAAAGCTTAAAACGGCTCTGGAGCCGCAACCTGCTGACTTATAAAAATGCGACATAGCCTATGTCACCCCCGGACTCCCAAAATTATTCCTCTAAAATTTGGTGTTAATCGGACCAGTGGTTTTCACGTGAATCCTGGACAAACAAACAAACAAACACACAAACAAACAAATAAACAAACAAATTTTCTTCTTTATATATTAGATTAGAAATTTGCATTCAAAACCTTTTAGAAAATTACAAATAGACATGAGTTAAAAGTTTTAAAAATATTGTTTTCGACCGTTAAGCAGGCCAACAAAAACTTAAAAAAAATACATTAGGTCCAAACGGGTTAATAGAGCGCAATCATGTTTTTTGGTGAGCTTGTGAAATAATGCAATGTTTGCGTTAACTTTAAACTGTGTTAGTCGAACAATTGTTTTTTTTTTAACATATTGATTAAACCTTTTCAACAGAAGAACAAATTTATATTAAAGATTGAACTCTTTAAGGAGATCAAATTTAATGAACCCTTGTGACAAAAGGGGTTAAATGATAAAAATCAAATTAACCCTGTGAGCTTTGCTAATAAAGATTAGCTGAAAAATGTGTTCAAGATTAGCTGAAAAAAGTGTTCGTTTAAGCTCAACAACAAAAACATTGAAAAAGCTTCATTGCGCTCTCTTGCCCAAACGGCCAAAAAAAATATTGAAAGGCCGCCAGGCCGAAATGGGTTAATATATTCCAAGCAACTGTATAAAACTAATTCCGTTTGCTAAGAGGAAGATTTGTGCAAAATTTCAAGTCAATCGGTCAAACTGTTTCGGCTCGACATCAAAAATATTGAAAAAGCTTCATTGCGCCCTCGTGCCTAAACGGGTTAACCGAACCCAACAAAAATTTGTGCCAGCCTTTCTTTTCGACTGCAAAACCACCCTGTAAAATTGGACACAAATCGGAAACAAATAATTTTTTGGAAGCCAGCCGGGCCGAAATGGGTTAATATTTTCGAACCATCTTTATACAACTAATTCCGTTTGCTAAGAGGAAGATTTGTGCAAAATTTCAAGTCAATCGGTCAAACTGTTTCGGCTCGACATCAAAAACATTGAAAAAGCTTCATTGCGCCCTCGTGCCCAAACGGGTTAACCGAACCCAACAAAAATTTGTGCCAGCCTCTCTTTTTGACTGCAAAACCACCCTGTAAAATTGGACACAAATCGGAAACACAAAATTTTTTGGAAGCCCGCCGGGCCGAAAGGGGTTAATTTATTTCAACCAACTTTATACCATTAATTCCGTTTAATAAGAAGAACATTCGTGCAAAATTTCAAGTTAATCGGTCAAACCGTTTCGGCTCGACATCAAAAAAACGAAAAAGCTTAAAACGGCTCTGGAGCCGCAACCTGTTGACTTATAAAAATGCGACATAGCCTATGTCACCCCCCGGGCTCCCAAAATTATTCCTCTAAAATTTGGTGTCAATCGGACCAGTGGTTTTCACGTGAATCCTGGACAAACAAACAAACAAACAAACAAACAAACAAATAAACAAACAAATTTTCTTCTTTATATATTAGATTAAACTGTCAGTTAATAAACGTTATTAAACTGTCAGTTAAATTTAAACTAGGTAATTAAAATTGCATACTTTTAGGGATATATTTAATTTTCAATCCAAAAAGTGCAAACTAAATCACAATGCAATTGTAAGAACGAATAAATTATAGTCCACATTATTTGATAATTAATGTTTAAATAAAAAGAAAAATAAAAATTATAATAAAACGAGGAAGATTATAGTTGCCCTTGTCAACTTTTAGATACCCGTGCTTACCCACTAACCGTTATTTATTTTCCACATGCTATTATAAATATTACAAAAAAAATATAAGAAAGTAAAATAGTTAAAAAAAAATTTAGCTTATTATCCTATAATTTTTGCTTAAAAAAAATTAAATAAAAAAAAAATATTAAATTTTTAATTCATTATACCATAATTTTTGCTTAAAAACAAAAAAAAAAAACCATAAAAAAAAAATAACCATAAAAAAAATAGCCCACCCCAAAAGTTGGTCCGAGCGATGTCCAACTTTGCCAACTAACTTGCCCTATTACTTTACCTGCCCAGTTTTAATTTTAACCTCGTAGCTTCATTAGATTCACAGTTATCGAATTGACAACTTTGTATGGCAGCTGCCCGAAAATGGGGTCGCAACATTTTGAAACTCCATATTAGTGCTCGATTCATTATATAACTAACAGTGTGTAATTTTCATCCTCGTAGTATACTCAGTTTCCAAGAAATTCATATTGGTGCAAAGAAGTTGTATGGCAGCCCCCCGCAAATGAAGCCGTAAAATTTTTAAACTTCATATAAGTGCTTGATTCATTATAAAACTAACCGTGTGTAATTTTCGTCTTTCTAGTATAATTACTTTTGAAGAAATTTATATTGGTTTAAATAAGTTGTGTGACAGCTCCCCGAAACCTTGGTCTGGTCTTAACCAAAAAGAATAGGGAACCTTAAAAATGTCCAAAAAATGTTTTGTGTGAATTTCAAAACTCTAGCTCTAATTTTTCAATTCTATCTCTTTTAATTAATTTTTAATTCACGAATATATTAAACCTAAGCAAAGTAAGCATCATATAATCATATTGATAAAATGATTCATGCAAAATATTACACATATACATATTATATGAATATACATACATATATAAATTATTTATGAAGCCATTTACTTAAAAAAAATCTTTGTGTTCTTTTTTGCTTATCTTAAATAAACTACGCATCATTTAAATCATATGAAATTCTAACTCGAAATCGTACAAAAAAAAAAAATAAACAAAAAAACAAAAACAAACAAAATTCATATAATTTCATGTTACAAGGTGCATAGCTATATTTCAAATTTTTGTATGAAAATATTGGAGTTAAAAAAGTTAGCTGTTCGAGAGCTACCCGAAGTTTTGGTCCGATCTTAACCAAAAAAAATAGGGAACCTAGAAATTGATTGAAAAATATTTTGTGAAAATTTCAAAACTGTAGCTCTTTTAGTTTTTGAGTTATCGTGCTGACACACAGACGGACGGACGGACGGACGGACAGACACACATAGCTAGATCGACTAATTTTTCGATTCTGAGCCGATACGTACCCTTGACACTATATCTAGCTCGTCTAGATCGATGCGTTACAAACGGAGGAGCAAATCTAATATACCCGATGTCATATATATATGCACGGGTATAAAAATTAAATGGAATTGAAAATTATACCAAATGTGATAATATTATAAATAAAATTTAATGAAAAATTCATTTAAAATTGATTGATGTTCTTTGTTGATATACGAATTTTTTTGTCAACGTAGGTATATGTAATAGTAACTTATACATGTATTATACGACAGATATATCTCTTTCCTTACCCGATAAACATTTATTTGAAATTTCAATAGATTTTCTTGGGAAAATTAAAAAAAAAAAAAACAAAAAAAAAATAAAACGAGGAAGATTATAGTTGCCCTTGTCAACTTTTAGATACCCGTGCTTACCCACTAACCGTTATTTATTTTCCACATGCTATTATAAATATTACAAAAAAAATATAAGAAAGTAAAATAGTTAAAAAAAAATTTAGCTTATTATCCCATAATTTTTGCTTAAAAAAAATTAAATAAAAAAAAAAAAATATTAAATTTTTAATTCATTATACCATAATTTTTGCTTAAAAACAAAAAAAAAAAAACCATAAAAAAAAATAACCATAAAAAAAAAATAGCCCACCCCAAAAGTTGGCCCGAGCGATGTCCAACTTTGCCAACTAACTTGCCCTATTACTTTACCTGCCCAGTTTTAATTTTAACCTCGTAGCTTCATTAGATTCACAGTTATCGAATTGACAACTTTGTATGGCAGCTGCCCGAAAATGGGGTCGCAACATTTTGAAACTCCATATTAGTGCTCGATTCATTATATAACTAACAGTGTGTAATTTTCATCCTCGTAGTATACTCAGTTTCCAAGAAATTCATATTGGTGCAAAGAAGTTGTATGGCAGCCCCCCGCAAATGAAGCCGTAAAATTTTGAAACTTCATATAAGTGCTTGATTCATTATAAAACTAACCGTGTGTAATTTTCGTCTTTCTAGTATAATTACTTTTGAAGAAATTTATATTGGTTTAAATAAGTTGTGTGACAGCTCCCCGAAACCTTGGTCTGGTCTTAACCAAAAAGAATAGGGAACCTTAAAAATGTCCAAAAAATGTTTTGTGTGAATTTCAAAACTCTAGCTCTAATTTTTCAATTCTATCTCTTATAATTAATTTTTAATTCACGAATATATTAAACCTAAGCAAAGTAAGCATCATATAATCATATTGATAAAATGATTCATTCAAAATATTACACATATACATATTATATGAATATACATACATATATAAATTATTTATGAAGCCATTTACTTAAAAAAAATCTTTGTCTTCTTTTTTGCTTATCTTAAATAAACTACGCATCATTTAAATTATATGAAATTCTAACTCGAAATCGTACAAAAAAAAATACAAAAAAAAAAATAAACAAAGAAACAAAAAAAGAAAAACAAACAAAATTCATATAATTTCATGTTACAAGGTGCATAGCTATATTTCAAATTTTTGTATGAAAATATTGGAGTTAAAAAAGTTAGCTGTTCGAGAGCTACCCGAAGTTTTGGTCCGATCTTAACCAAAAAAAATAGGGAACCTAGAAATTGATTGAAAAATATTTTGTGAAAATTTCAAAACTGTAGCTCTTTTAGTTTTTGAGTTATCGTGCTGACACACAGACGGACGGACGGACGGACGGACGGACGGACGGACAGACACACATAGCTAGATCGACTAATTTTTCGATTCTGAGCCGATACGTACCCTTGACACTATATCTAGCTCGTCTAGATCGATGCGTTACAAACGGAGGAGCAAATCTAATATACCCGATGTCATATATATATGCACGGGTATAAAAAGGGAGCTTAGAACAAAAGAAATCTAGAAAATTTAATTTTATATTTTAGAAAGCAATCAATGAATGACACGTGATTGAAATATTTAATTTGCATATAATATAGAATTAATTTTTGATTTGATTTTTTGTTGTTTTTGTTCTTTATTTTGATTTTCATTAGTAATTGTTCTTAATTATTGTGCTTTATTATCATTTAATGTCTCAGACATGATAATAGTGATTTCTTCTAATAAAAGATTTGTTTTACATAATAAAGTTTATTTTTTTTTGATTTTTTTTCTAAAAAATAAAACTAAAAAATTAAGTTTTTGTTATTCAGTTGATGAAATTTACTTAAAAAATTGAAATTTAATTTTAAATACAAATATGTAACTAATATATATGCTAATTTTGTTGTAAATAAAAGAATTTTTATCTATTTTAGTCTTTTAGTTTGTTGATGGAAATGGTTTTTAGAATGATTGAGAAAATATTTCGTAAATTCTAAAGTATTATTCGAAATCAAAATCGTTTAATTGGAAAAATTTAAACTTAATTCTTAGTCTTTGAAAAGATTATAGAGTTACAAAGTTGACAATTGGATATTTCACATCGGTAGCTAAGGACTTGGATTTCATTCGTATTATACGATTTTTTTAAAACTTTTTAAAAAAAAAAATGTTTTATGTTGGGAGATTTTAGACTATACTCTACTGTTGAAATAGAATCTGGATTAGCCCGAAAACCTCAGACAAATCTGAGTTATAAAAACAATTATTACTTGTCAACTTTATATTTTTTGTTAAAGCACTTGATCGGAACTTATATTTGGTTCATCAATAAAAATTTATTGTTTTAATAATTTATGATGAATGATATTATAACACTTAATGTTGCTTTTTTGATTAGCATATAGGGAAATTGTTACCGGGCGTTTTTCTTTTTCTCATTAGATCAGTAGATGTCGAATAGATGTCGAGCGCTCAGAGCAAATTATGGTCAGATTAAAATTTTATCCGAACTCTGACGATCTGAGTTAAAAAAGAATGCTCAAAGCATAGATTCTCAATTTTTATCGAAATTATTTTCGAACGTCATTATTGTATGATTGCTACAACTTTATTTTATAAAATCGTAATTTAAAAGATTTTAATGATACATTCTAAATCTACGTTCTCCATTTTTGAATATTCAAAAAATAAAATTTCAAAAAAAAAAATTAAAAACAAAATGTCTTGATATATGAGATATTTGACGTTTTTTTGTTTAACAACTCTGTGAAATCTGAAAAATTTTACGAGCTTACACAGATCGTGCTCTAAGCGCTCTACGAGTCAAAAAAGAAACACATAATGGATAATCTGAGCACAAAAAGAAACACATATTTTTAAGGCTGAGAGCTCTGACTCTGCTCTGATTTTTTATCAATTGATTTTTATTTCAATTCCCTTGCAAATTCATTCTCAATAAATCTTTAATTCTGAAAAAAAAAAAATTAATATATTATAAACCTTGCAAAACTCATATTATTGAAATATATGTCATTGAATTTATGTTAATTTTCTAAATATCGATCTTCAAAATGTCGACTTGGAGAAAATATCAACTGGTATAAAATTTATAGGTATAATACTCAAAAAATGGAATAGACACTCTGATTTTAAAACCAACTTAAAAACGAGGAAGATTATAGTTGCCCTTGTCAACTTTAAGATACCCGTGCATACCCACTAACCGTTATTTATTTCCCTTATGCTATTATAAATATTACAAAAAAAAACATAACAAAGTATATAACTTATTATTATAAGTTTTACTTAAAAAAAAAATAACAACAAAAAAAAAATTAAATTTATAATTCATTATAAGTACTATCATTTTTGCCTAAAAGTTGGTCCGGGTGATGTTCAACTTTGCCAACTAACTTGCCCTATTACTTTACCTGCCCAGTTTTAATTTGAACCTCGTAGCTTCATTAGATTCACAGTTACCGAATCGACAACTTGGCATAGCAGCTGCCCGAAAATGGGGCAGTAACATATTGAAACTTCATATAAGTGCTCGATTCATTATATAACTAACAGTGTGTAATTTTCATCCTCGTAGTATAATCAGTTTCCAAGAAATTCATATTGATGCAAAGAAGTTGTATGGCAGCCCCCCGAAAATGGAGCCGTAACATTTTGAAACTTCATATAAGTGCTTGATTCATTATAAAACTAACCGTGTGTAAATTTAGTCTTCCGGATATAATTACTTTTGAAGAAATTCATATTGGGTTAAATAAGTTGTGTGGCAGCTCACCGAAACCTTAGTCTGGTCTTAACCAAAAAGAATAGGGAACCTCAAAAATGTCCAAAAAATGTTTTGTGTGAATTTTAAAACTCTAGCTCTAATTTTTCAATTCTATCTCTTTTAATTAATTTTTAATTCACGAATATATTAAACTTAAGCAAAACTAATATACCCGATGTCATATATGTATGCACGGGTATAATAAGCATCATATGATCATATTTATATAATGATCACCATGATAGATAATAATCATCATATTCATAACAATATCTATCAATATCAATAAGCCATTTACTTAAAAAAAAATCTTTGTGTTCTTTTTTGCTTACTTAAATAAACTACGCATCATTTAAATCATATGAAATCGTAACTAGAAATCGTTATCTACTTTTTGTAACAAAAACAAAAAACAAAAAAACAAAAAAACAATTATTATTAATATATTTGTCTAGGATGAGGTGTAACAAACGCATTCAATTAAATGTGTTTTGTTGGATGTGTTCAATTATAAAATCTCCCAAAAATATGCAAAAAAATTATCAAATTATTATTGCATACTTTTAGGATGTGTTTTATTTTCTCATAATCAATATAAAAAATTAAATCAAAATCTGTAGGTAATAAATTTTAATTATTTTATTGACCTTTCTATTAATTTTATTTTTATTTTAAATTTTCTTAAATAACCATTTTTTTTTCTAAAAAATTTATAAAATTTTATTGATTTAAAGTTTCTTTTTGAAAATCCTTTTGGAAATTTTTAATTTTTTTTTTTTTCCAACTTTCCTAGAAAAACTGTATTGGTACCACCTGGCTTTATTGTAAATATTTTGAAAGTTATGATCTAAACTTTATTTATATTTTCATTCATTTATTCATTCAGATAATTTTTTAAGCATCTAAATTTTCCACCACCATTTTTCCAATAAAACGTATATTTCTTTTGATTATTGGATATTATAAATTTGAACTTTCATTTATTATTTAGTTATTTTTAGAAAATTCAACATTTCCTTTAATTGTGTCTATTTAGTACAAGTGGAATTTGGGTTTTATACAATTCGACCACACCATAAAGTAGGGCGCTTCCCACCCCTTAAAGCTAAAGTTATTTTATTTAAAACATTAAACTTCTTAATTAAACAACTTCGACATTAGATATGAGTATTATTATTATTATTATTTATTATTATTATTATTAATATATTTGTCTAGAATGAGGTGTAACAAACGCATTCAATTAAATGTGTTTTGTTGGATGTGTTCAATTATAAAAAAATAAAATATTGACGTTTTGTTGGATGTGTTTTATTTTAGAAAATAAAATATCATAAATTATCATAAGCAGGCCAAAAAATATTTTATTTATTTTTAATAAAAAAAAAAAAATTTTTTTTTGAAATAAAATTTACTTATTAGTTTATGAAAAATTTCATTTCAGTTTTAAAAATCACAGAAGATTTTCTGGAAATTTTAAATATATAGTAAGACATTTTGTCAATAAAAATTAAGAAGACAATGCTTCACAGGAACATTTGTGTAGTTGGTCTTAATAATTTTCAGTAAATATCAGAAATAAGGGCGAAAGCCCAATGTATGCTTTGATGCATTGCTTGGTTTGCTTAAGCAAATAAACCAAGAAATGTATTAAAGTAATTTCAAAGTTTCCCCTCATCTCGCTCTCAACTCTACCTCATCTATCTCTCATCCCTTCCTTCATAACTTTTTAATTATTTATCTATTTAAAAGTTAAAATGGAAAAAAAATTATGTAACAACTGACGGTTGCGAAAGTGGGTTCAGGTATACAATACCTCTGAGTTCAATGCACCATAAAAACCAGACAAAATAGATTTTAAACTTAGTTAGGGTTAGGTATATTAAAAAAATTTCAAATAAAATTTATAATTTGCATTTGATAATGCAAAACTCAATTCAAAAATCAACATTTATTTAATACAATTTCACGTACATATAAATAGATACATTATTTAGCATGTTGAATAAGTACATTATAGAACGGTTAGCCTTCAAACAAGTATTTTGATTTGAATCTAAACAAAGGAAACAATATAGAATGTATAACAACATTTTTTAAAAATGTATATACAAAACATTAATAGTTGGAGAAATAAATCATTATTGAAACAAAATAAATCTATTTCACATCTCTTATTAACACAAATTTATCGAACTTAATTTTAAAAAGTACGTAATTGAATAAAAAAAAAAATATTAATTGAAATTAAAAAAACATTTCACCAAGAAGGGATTTGAACTAACAGCCCCAAAATTTTATCAAATTCAAAACATAAAAAAGGTAGACTAAATAAATTATTCATCTTCAAATTTTTAGATACAACAACATATAAGTTTTTGTTTTTTTTGTACATAACTAGAATTGAAGCATAGTCTGTATTACGTAGAATGCAACGGTTACCATTTTATTTAAGAAAATGGTATTGATATATAATATATGTTTATGTAATATATGTAATTAAATTAGAAATAGTTCTTAATTAGAAAAAATTCTTCTTTCAACTGACCTTCCGTCATTCTGTGACGGGCCAACAGCTAGTATTCATAT
>CAUJBZ010000575.1:95726-159628 GCA_963082915.1 Dolichopus griseipennis | reverse complement strand
TAAACATCCTTTTTTAGGACAAACTATTTGACCAACTTTAATGAAACAACAACCAAAAGAAAGGTTTTTTTTGTTTTCATAGGACAATGTTATTTTTTTTTAGAATATTGCGTTTTTTCAGGTGAAAATCCGTCTTTAATTTAACATAAATTTGAATTTAACGGTCACGCTGTTAAAAGTTAAGGCTTATGACTCTAATATTATGCGCCGACTTTCTGGGTAAAAGTAATGCATTTTCGGTTGTATTCGCAGCTCAATCAAACTATATATTATTATAGACGCCGACTTATGTCTTTCTTTTTTTTTTTGTTTAGTGCATCAAATGTTCAATGAACAAGGAGATTTAAATTTTTTAAAATTTTTTTTTTTGTTTTGTTTTTTCTTTATCTTAAAAAGTGAACGAAAAAATGAGTTCTCTTCGAAAAGCAATACATTTGGTTTATACAGTAGTTTTTATTTATAACGAACTCGGTTCAATTTTAATTATAATAAACTTTACACTTTTTGCTAAAAAATTAAATTTTACCTAAAAATGTAAAAAACTTACATTATATTACATTGATATTTCTTTTATTTAAACTTTAAATACCTAAATATGTTGCTTGGCGATTAATTAAGTCTTTTTTATTTAGTTTTGAATATAAAAAAAATCATAATAACGCATCAAAAATACAAAAAAAAAGTTTCAATAGAAGAAGAAGCACTATACATAGGCTTGAGGCTGACACATCAAATAAAATTCTAGCAAATGAGTTCGAAGTGTTCATTCTAGAATCATCACATTCTACAATGTTCAAGTCTTATACTAATTTTTTAAAATTCACAGCATTCTTTTAAAACGACATTCGTTTATTACGACAATTATTTTCCGTCCCATCATGGTCGTTATAACCGAAAAGTACTGTATTTTGTTTTTGTTTGCAACTTATTATAATACAGTTATAAAAAAAAAAAATTTTTTGTCAATCGTAAATTGTTGTTATTTTTTGTTAAGTTTTATTTTATGTACAATAAAAAACCGACTTCTGAAATATATTCTACGTTTGAGAGTCATGACATTAAAATATATAAATATTTGCAAAACAGTTAAAAAAAAAAAACAAATAATCTTTCTTAAAAAATTATTTGTAATTGAAATGATTTGTTACTTAGGGCCTAACCAACGCGTACGGTGTATAATTTCTGGAAATTTCTAGAAAATTTTGAAATAAATAGTTAGGTACATGAATAACATGTGAGCAATCGAAATACGCGACGTACTGGTACCTAGGATTTACAAAATGACAAAGCGAAAAATAAAAATAGAAACTTTAAAATAATATCTTTGTAAAATATTTGTTTATTAAAAAATACCTATAATATGTTTGCAGAAACTTAAAAAAAAAATAATATTTCTTAAGAAAAATAATTTGTTTCTTATGGATCAGCCAAAATCAGCATGTACGGCTTTCAGTTTCTGTCAAAAAATTTTGAAATAATTAGTTATGTATAAAAATTTACATGAAAGCATACGCGACGTACTGTACCTCAGAGTTTTAAAATTTAAAAGTTGACAAAGTGTATAAGAATACATATTGAAATTGTTTTTTCTTATGCTGCTGCTAGGCTTACCACCTTTGAATTTTCCCAAAAGCGTATTACATATATTTTGAAGTCAAATCAATAAAAAAAAAAATGTGTTTTTCTCATATATTTTTATTCCTTTTATGAGTTAATTAGAAAAACGATAACAATAATAACAATCAAAATAATTTAAAAAAAAGTCTTACTTCAATTGACTTAATAACATATAATTAAAAATTTTATAAGACATACTTAATGTAAAGCTTTAAATTTGTATTTTTTGTTCGATTTTGCTGCTTCGATCAATTTTTGGTTTGAATCGTTTTTTTGCATAATAAAATTAGCAAATTCTGTGCAACTCATCTTATAATTAAAATGCATAAATAATTCTGATTTCACCATATCCCTTTGAAGCCTATTGCGTTCGTTAGTCCATATATTTCCCATCACGCTAAAAATGCGTTCAACAAAACAATTATTAGCTGGTACTGCAAAAACAAATTTGCAAAGCTTAAGTAATTCAGGTGCATTTGTGTTGATTTTAAAATATTCAGTTCACTTTTCTGTGCAATTACTTCCAGTAGCAGACATTTGACATAGTACGTACAGAATTAATATTGGGGATGGGGTGGAAAAAAAGAATCAATTAAATATCGACCGGTTTTGTTTCCTATTTATTTTATACTATATAATTTGACGTTTACCCGATATTTATTACCCTAGCAGCAATAGACACAGATATTTATATAAAAAAGAATTTTTTATAACCAAACGAGGAAGAGTGTAGTAGAGTAGACTATGTCAACTCTGGGATACCCGTATGACCGTAACATATACATTATATCATCCGGTTAATTACTTTTGGCAAAATTTCAAACATTCAGCTTTATTAGGTGTAGAGTAATGCTCATATAAAAGAAGAAGTTGTATGGCAGCTACTCGAACCCTTTGCAGTAGACCAACCAAATTTTGCAGTAACTTTGGCCATTATACTAAACTACTTTTGGCAAAATTTCAGACACGCAGCTTTCATAGGTATAGAGTAATGCTCATATAAAATTAGAAGTTGTATGGCAGGTACTCGAACCCGTGGACCAAAATACGCGTAATGCAATGTACAATATCTCGGATTTTTAAAATTTACAAATATTGACAAAATGTATAAAAATATTATTATTGGTTTTTCTTATATTTCTAATATTATGTTTTAAAAAATAATATTTTTTTACAATAATTTTTATTAAAAAATATCTTATATTCAAAATACCTATAATATGAAATTAAATATAATTTTGTAAGTACTAAATTAAAACGAAAATGGAATGGAAAATGAAAATGGAACGCTAGTTTTTGTTTCAGGAGTACATAATTGTCAGATTATCATCATATATATATTTGACATTTTAAAACTACCTGTCATTTGAGAAGTTAATTATATTTAATAGTATGTATTTCAATATTAATAAAGTGAAAAAATTAAGGTTTATTGCTGATATAAATATAAAGAATATTTTTTAAAATGGAAGGGGGTAAGTGCTTATTGGTTATCAAATAAAAAATATGATTTAACATAATTCAAGAGAAGTTTAATTAAAGCCATCTGAAGGAAATTATTTATCTACTCTGTTATATACTCTTTTACAAGGGCTGGAGTAGCTGGCAATAGTTGAGAGTAGAAAAGGGTTTACTCCTCATAAAGGAATAAAAGCAGTAATATTTATTTGTTTTAAGAAACTTATGAGTCATGGCTCATGATCATATATAGAAATATATTTTTGTCAATAAAAAACTTAGGAAAAATTAAATAAACAAACTAGACAAAAAGGTATAAAGTAAACTAAGGAATTCAGAAACATTTTTCGCATGTTTTCAGAAATAGGCATATATTTGTAGTAAAAATTTACCTATGTAGCTTTTAAATTTAAAAATGAAAAAAGGGTAGGAAAAATTTATTCTGTGATTTATTGAAAAACTTTCTTTTTTGCTATAAATCTTAAGATTGAGATTTAAAAAAAGACTTCGGTCAAAAGCAGTAATATTTATTTGTTTTAAGAAACTTATGAGTCATGGCTCATGATCATATATAGAAATATATTTTTGTCAATAAAAAACTTAGGAAAAATTAAATAAACAAACTAGACAAAAAGGTATAAAGTAAACTAAGGAATTCAGAAACATTTTTCGCATGTTTTCAGAAATAGGCATATATTTGTAGTAAAAATTTACCTATGTAGCTTTTAAATTTAAAAATGAAAAAAGGGTAGGAAAAATTTATTCTGTGATTTATTGAAAAACTTTCTTTTTTGCTATAAATCTTAAGATTGAGATTTAAAAAAAGACTTCGGTCAACTTGACTATTATTTGTACTTCTGGCAGCTTCAATGTAATAAAATATTAAATACTAAACTTATGAATTATGATAATATGTTTAATTTTGTTGTACATATTATGTATTCATAGAGTTTTTTAATTAGTACAATTTAATACAGAATACGTACAACATAGTTCAAATCGTACTAAAATTTTTAAAAAAAAGTACGGTTTGCTATATGAAGGACAGCATTAACTCGAATTTTGGGTTCTTGACTTCAATAAATATATGTATATGTTTAGAAATATGTATTTTTTAGAATAATATTTATATGCATTTAGAATTTTAATTTAAATTAACTGTACCAATTTATCCTCTCTTTCAACCAGCTTAAGCTATAGAAATAAAACTCAAAAATCGGTACTTAACAATGTTTTAATAATTAAGAAAAATTATAAATTTTTTTTAAGCAAATTTCAAGCGCAAGAATTGTTAACAAAACTGTTGGCATAATTTTTATTATGTATAGTCTAATATACAAAACGAATTTTATATGTTAACTTAAAAGCAAAAATAGCTCGAATTTCGAGCACAGGGCGATACTAGTTATATATTAAATTTCACGAAATTAAAGGTATATCTTCCAAAGATGTTTCTGACGACTTAAAGGCATACCGTAACCATTGTAGTAGTAATTATTACAATCACTTGCAGGTTTCAAATGATAACCATAAAAAATATTTTCATATTAAATAATATTTAAATAATACCTCTACATCTTTGATTGATCCTTCAAATTTGATAAATTTATCATTATATTATCAAAATGTCAGAGGTCTTAGAACAAAAACTAGACAAGTCCTACTTAATTCAATAAATTTAAATTTTGACGTATTTGTTTTAATTGAAACTTGGCTAAATTCTTCTATTAACAATCTTGAGCTTTTTGATAGCTCATACTCGGTTTTTAGAAAAGACAGATACTCTGAACTTAATGTATCTAATAGTTACATTCCTAAGGGGGGAGGAGTATTGATAGCCGTAAAAAACTCATTTAATGCAAATGAAATTCCTATTTCTGACGCGGACTGTCTCGAAATAATTGGTGTGAACATAAAATTTTCCAATAAAAGTGTTAATATTGTTAACACATACATTCCACCTTCTTCGAATTTAAATATTTATATTACTCTTTTAAATGTAATAGATTCGATTTGCTGTAATTCTGGTCCTAATGATGAGTTAATTTTATGTGGAGATTTTAATCTCCCTAATATAACTTGGATCAATCATGACGAAGAATCTTTTTTGATTGCTGATTCTTCAGTGAATGAACCTGATTCTCAATTTATTGATGGTTTAAATACCAACGATTTACAACAGGTTTCCCACTGCCGCAATTTTAAAGATAAACAATTGGATCTAATATTTACTTCTGATTGGAATAATATTATTTTCTGTGAATCGGTGTCACCGCTTGTTGCGTTGGACCCCTATCACCCTTTAATAAATTTTACTTATTGTTTGACTAATTCCATAAATCATAAAGCAGCAGATTCTTATAGGTTTAATTTCAATAAAACCAACTTTCCCGGACTAGTAAATTTCTTAAACACCTATGACTTCACGTCTATATTTAATAATATAGACCTTAATCAAATGACAATTAGGTTTTATGAAATAATGTTCGAAGGTTTTACACAATTTGTTCCTATTTCAAAAAACAGATGTTCTAACTCTGGCCCACCATGGTTCACAAAGGAGCTTAGATCTCTCAGAAATAAGAAAAACAAAGCCTGGCGTAAATATCTAAAAACAAAAGATATTAATGAATTTAATAATTTTGTCATATTGTTTGAGAATTTTAAAACTTCTTCTGAAATACTTTATAATAGTTACATTAACTTAATGGCAACTAAATTAAAGTCTGATCCGAAAAAATTTTGGAAATTCTTAAACTCTAAACGTAAATGTGATGATTACCCAACATTTATGAATTTCAATTCTCTTTCTAGTAATGATCCTTCAACTATTTCAAAATATTTTCGTGAGTTTTTTAGCACTTCATATAGTGAGTCTTCTTTTACGCCAAATGAAAATTATTTCTCCTATATGAATACATATCAAAAAACTTCTCTTACTGACATTAATATTAATGAACAAATAGTTTCCAGCTATCTAAATAAACTGGGTGATAATACTTTTCCTGGACCAGATGGTATACCAGAAATAATTTTGAGCAAGTGTTCTAACATTCTCGCTACGCCTTTAACATTACTCTTTAAAAATTCATTAAATTCCGGATATTTTCCTCCTATTTGGAAAATTTCTTATATCAGGCCAATTCACAAAAAGAATGCTAAAAATGAAATCACTAACTATCGCCCAATAGCTAAATTATCTTCAATTCCTAAATTATTTGAATTAATTATAACGGATTCAATTTATAATCATTGTAGGAATCTTTTAATAGATAACCAACATGGCTTTGTAAAACAAAAATCTACGGTGACTAATCTAGTTGAAACCACATCTCTTCTTCTTAATAACATGGAAGAAGGATTTCAAACCGATGTTGTCTATACTGATTTTAGTAAAGCATTTGATCTATTGCCACATAATATTATTTTACTAAAACTTGAAAAATATGGTTTTCCACTATTTTTCCTTAAGTGGATACATTCTTATTTATGTGATCGCTCCTATAGTGTTATATTTAAAAATGTGATTTCAGAACCTTTCGTGGCAAATTCGGGAGTTCCACAAGGTAGTCACCTTGGCCCTCTACTTTTTATCTTATCTGTAAATGATGTTTCTTCTTTAATTTCTAATTGCGAGCTTCAAGTTTACGCTGATGATATGAAACTTTTTAAAAAGATTACATCTTATAATGACGCCATCCTTATGCAGAATGATCTTCAAACTTTTAACAACAATAAAGTAACTAATCCAAGCAATTATAGACCAATATCGGTCCTTAGTGCGTTCTCAAAAATTTTTGAAATTATTGTAAAACATCGCCTAAATACTTTTATGATAAATAATGATTTTTTAAATAAAGAACAATACGGCTTCGAGAAATACTCAAACACAACTGCTGCTTGCCTAAGTCTAACAGATTTTATTTCTAAGAACTCTGACGAAGGTAATTATGTCGCCTGTGTTTTTCTTGATTTTCAAAAGGCCTTTGACTGCGTAGATAACGAGATCCTCTTATTTAAACTTAGAAAAATGAATTTCAACCCAAACCAAATAGCTTTTTTCAAATCCTATTTATTCAACAGACAACAAAAAGTGCAAATAAACAATAGCTTAAGTCAACCAAAACCTACTAAAAAACGTAAGTTAATTGCTAACACGATGTTAATCTTTACGATATTTTTAATTAATTATAATTGTTTTTAATAATAAATATATAAACATAAATGCTAATAAATAAATTTAAAATAGACACTTATTTTTAAAAATAAATCATAAAGCCACATAGCTACGGCTACGGCTTGTAAACTTAATTATAATTCATAATTATGTTATAAGTATGTATTTAAAATATTTAAATTAATAAAGAAAAAAAAAAAAAAAAAAAACAATTGGTGCGTTAATAACTGCTTACTACTTAATGTAAATAAATGCGCACTGATATCTTATACACGCCGATCTAGTCCTATTTGTTTCAATTATAACTTAGATGGTATTAGTTTACCTAAAGTTACCTCAATAAAGCACTTAGGGGTGTACTTCGATTCCCAACTTAGCTTTAAAATCCATTATAATAATATTATAAATAAAGCTAATTCACTATTGGGATTTGTTAAACGTTCTGCAAAGGAATTTTCAGATCCTTATGTACTTAAATCGTTGTACACTTGTCTTGTAAGACCAAACTTGGAATATGCTAGTCAAGTTTGGTCTCCTTTTTATATGGTACACATTGATAGGATTGAGGCAATACAAAAAAATTTTCTTAGATTTGCCTTACGCCATTTGCCATAATCGAATCCCATTATTTTACCACCATATGAACATAGGCTAAAATTAATTGATTTGTGTACTTTAAATTTTCGACGTGAAGTTTCTGATGTCATTTTTATTACAGAAATTGTCAAGGGTAACGTTAAATCTAATTTAATTTCTAGTAAAATTATTATTAGAAATCTTCAACGCCTTCGCTCTTGCAATTTATTTAAAACTAATAATCATAGGACTAACTATGGCAAATTCGAACCTATTAATAGAATGCTTATTATAGGTAATAAACATAAACATTATATTGACTTTACACTTTCAAAACACTCCCAAAAACAAAAATTATACAATCGCTATTATTAGGATTATTTTTGTTTTGTTTTTCTTGTAGTAATGTAAAGTTTATAATTTTTAACTTTTAATTTTAATTTTAGTTTGAACATATTTATAATTAGTCAAATATGTAATTTTTTATATTGATTTTAATTGTATAATTTTAATTGTTATTTGTATGATTTTTTGTAAACTGTTTGTGTTAAGCAGTATAATAAATAAATAAATAAAAAGACCTTAGTCCACAAGTTTATTGTTTAAAAAAAAAAAAGAAAAAAGAAAAAAAAAAAAAACATCAGTGTCATCGATGTAAATCCATCTCCTAAGGAAGAGTTAATTAAATACAATTACCACAAACAAGAAGTTGGTATTATAAAGCCTGGATAACAAAAAGATAGGAATAATTTAGATTAAAAGATTTACAACCCGTATTTACTTTCCCTCTAGCTTTTACTACAAAAGCAAAATAAACACATTCAAGATGACTGCTTAAATTTCTTTTGCCGGAAAAACTAAAAAAAACCTTTTGTGCAGTTTGGGAAAAATGTCGCAGTGGTTGATCTGGAAACGATATAGCTAGTGCTATATTAAAAATTTTAAGAAAGTTGGTTATGGATTATCCTGAAATTAAAAAAATCATTCTGTGAAGCGATTCTTGTGTCGAATAGAACAAAATCATAATTTTGGCTACAGCAATTAAATACTTGTTAGAAGAAAATCACCAAGTTGATCGTATTATTAAAACTACTGTGAACCTAGCCATTCATAAATACAGAAGGTCAACAGTTTACAAAGCTATGCTTTACAAGAAAAAAATTAAAATTCCTAGTATTTTATCTTTAATAAAAAATTTAAAACAAGTAAAATATAGTAATGTAATGACCATCTTATCGTAATTTAAATGAAAGCAAATGATTTTTCTAATTTTTCCAACAAATCTAACATGCTTAATTTTCAAAAAATCCATTTTCAAAACCAAAAGTAGTATGTATAAAAGAGATGAAACTTATAGAATTTATTCAACCCAAACCTTTTTCTTGAAAACTCAATCTAGGCGTATGGGGAAAAACAATATCTGAGCGATATGATATACTAAGAATTTAAATTAATTTCAATTGTGAAAAATTTCAGTTATTAAATTTTGTGATAAAAGGCTTTTCATTGAAATCAATAAAATTAATAACCTAAAATTAAGATAGAATGTTCCAATTATGTGCAGGGGTTAACTAGTATTGACAGTACTGCGAGGACTGCATATGGGTGAAATCGGACCATGGGTTAGGGTTCTGGAACTTTTGATTGGCTAATGGACTGACGAATATATATCTAAAAAACACTATAACTCAAAAACCAATGATGCTATTGTGATGAAATTTAAAATCTTAGTTACTGGGAATGAAGAATCGCGATGTTTACTTATGGTCGAGATCGTAAAATGGCTTCGGATTCTTATTTTGTCATATATTAGCCGTATTTCCCTGCTTTTGAACCACTTTAAAATCCCTTCTAATTATTATTCTTATATAAATATTTTTGCTACAAAGTTAAAAAATTATTGATACCGAGATTTTCAAACCTACGGATTACGCTTGAGATCTAAAAAAAAATCCAAATTCATTACTTTATTGTTTAAATATTATATTATTTAGAAAAATTAAATTTTTGGGTGTTGTTTTTACAATATTGATTACAAATTCGATATTTCAGTGTTTCAATTTATGTTTAGCGGGAGTTTTTAATCACTTTGTTATTGAAATAGTTAGGAAGAAGTTTTAGAATTGGATTCAAAATAAATGTTATACGTTTTTCCAGAATATTTATACCTTTTACAGAATATTTATTACACGTGAATTACGTTTTTGGTTAACATTTAAATAAAAATACAAAGTTATTAATTTTAAAATTAATTTTTTTTTATTTATTCAAATTCACCTTAATTGGTTGAATGAAATCTTAAGACTTGACTTTTTTCTTTTTTACAAACATATTTATAATAATATTTTAAAATTAATTAAAAGAAATCTTTCACAACAAATTTGAGTTCGAATTACAAGTACTTAATATATTATATTGTTCGAACTTAAATTTGTGTACATATTATATTTATGTTACTCAATATTGGTTTCATTTTACATATTTTAATATTTATAGAATTCTAATTCTAAAACGAAAAAAAATGAAATTTACTTATTTTAACATTAATTATAATTTTTTATCGAAATTATATTTCGAAACAAAATTCAGTATCGAGTTACAAAAAGAAATTTACTTATTTCAATATGTATATTTGTTAACAAATCATCGTACTGAATTTTGTGTGGCACAATTTCAACATATGCTCTTTTATCAAATTACTATATTATTTTATTTAAATAAAAAAAGGTTCAAATGCAATTGAACTGGTTATGCTGATTGTACAAAAATGTATTTAATTGCATTTTTGTACAAAAATGAAAAAATGAAAAATAGAATAAGAAAAAAAAAGGAAAGAATAAAATTAGGTCATAAATAAGTTTGTTTTATTTAAAGAATATTATTGTTTTAGATTTTATATTTGTAAAGTGAACTCTGTTGAAGGTCAGTTATATTATTTTGGGTAAGGGTTACCAGCTGTGGCGTAAGTCCCCCCTCCTTAAGATTAAGACTCTCCTGAGTCGTAAATTTAAATATTTTGAATTTTTTGAATAATATTAATAGAAATATAATTGTGCTTATTACTATTAAAATTATAAAAATTATAAGACTTAAGTAAATATAATAATTATTTTTATGATATTTTATTTCTTTTATTTCTTCAGTATTTTTTACTTGTTCTAATATTATGTCATTAAAACTGATATTTTCATTAATTCCTTGATTAATATTTAGATAATCTGATATCGTAAAACTTTGTTTGAATTCTCTTAGATTACTATTAAAAACTGTTCCATTTATATTTATTGAGCAATCATTAAAATTGAATATGTAATTTCCATTTATTTTGAACTTTCGTTCATCACAAGTACTATTAAAATTTACATTTATCTGATTTTTTACTAAAATTAATCCTATTTTTAAAACAATTATTTCTGATACATTATTGAAAATTTTTAAGCAGTTTCCTTGAAAATGCAGTTTTTTGATATTATTAAATCTTTTATATCTTTTTTATTATCATATTTTACAATTTTTTGTTGTTCAAACATTAGTTCATTATTAAATCTATCATCTATTGGAATTAACATAGTTCGTCGTCTGAATTCTCTTTTGCTCCATACGCCACTTTTTGACTTTTTGACTTAGGAGTGGTTCTATAGGTTTTAAAACAATCTCTTTCTAATGCTGTTATCAGAATTTTCCTATCTGCTTTAGATAAGATATACAGTGTGCATTTTGCTCCATAAAACACATTATTTTGATTTTGTAGTGCTTATTTGCTCCTTAAGCAGTTTTTTTGGTATATGGAGCAACTTTTGCATGAAAAGGTATTAACATTGTTAATTCTCATTTGTTCTATACACATTACCATGCGCTATGAAGCTTATATAATTACCATTATATTGAGTACTTATTTGCTCCATAGGTATTTAAAATTATCATTATTACTATTATATTTTCAACACCTATGAAGCAAACATGGAAAACAAATTTTTAAAGCTTATTTCCCCTATTTGTGTACAGTTACACATAATATTCACATACACATTGTGATTTAAAAACAGAAAAATGTTAACTGTTCCTAAAAAATTTAAATTTAACGAATAAATTAGTTTTTTCTTTTTGCATTTTTGTATACGTCATAATGTGTTCCAGTGAAACGCCACAGAACATCATCCCAAACCAAAAAGCTTACATTGTTATAATATTTTAGCCAAATATAATTTGCCTGATGCAAAAGTTCCTTCACTTATTTAATTACAGCAGGAAGGCTCTGCTCAACCACAGGCGTTAACGCCGATTTGCTTTATTATTAAATATATTGGAAATAATAATGCATAATAAGAAAGCATGATTATTCTAATATGTTATATAAAATATTGAATATTCATTATATGATATTTATTTATTCCAAGCAAAAGATCTGCAGGAATAAAATATATTAAATAAAAAATATATTGTTATATTTCGAGTATGATTCACTCTGATTTTTATTTTAAAATATCAATCCTTATATACTATTTTGGATTTCTTCAAATCCATACAAATATATTCTAGAGCAATAAATTATTAAAATTTATTACTTAGTTACAAAGATTTTTTATTTGGGTTAAATATAAAATTTATTGACCTAGTTCATTATTACATAAAGATCATGAACCAAAAATATCAACTAAAAATTATATGAATCATTATCATTCATTAATATTACATTTTCAAACAAATAACAAAAATGTAATTTGATCCACAAAATAAAATTATTATATTTGTAAGATGCAATGCAATGCACTTGCTATCATACAAATATTTGTAAACAGATGTTAGCACTTAAAAATGTTTTGACCTAACCAAAATGTTATGTCAGCATTTATTAAAATTTATATTAAAAGAATTTGTATTTTTAGTTATTAACAATTATGGAAATAATTTTATGAACGGTCAATATATACTACATCCTTCCCCCAAAGAAAAAAAATTAGCTTATATTTCTTAAAATTTAAACGAATTTTTCATAATTTATATCAATACTTAATTTTTTTTTTTTTTTTTTTTAAATTTATGCTATATTTTTATTTAAAGTGATTTATATTTTGATTTAAGATTTAAAAGAGTTAAAAAAAAATAATTTATCTTTGATTTTACATTTATTTAACATTTTTATTTTTATAGTAATTTATTATATTTATAGCTTTTCTAGATTTAATTATATTATTATTATGTAATTCTATTTTTTTTATTATCTATTAATATTGTGCTATTTGGACCATTTTGTGCAACAATTTTGAATGGTCCTTTAAAGGGTACATTTAATTTTTTTCCATTTCCTACTTTAATATGTACATAGTCATTAATTTTAAAATTTGCTTTATTAATATCATTTTGTTTTAATTTATTACTAGTATCGCCCTGTGCTCGAAATTCGAGCTATTTTTGCTTTTAAGTTAACATATAAAATTCGTTTTGTGTAAATTATATTAGACTATACATAATAAAAATTATGCCAACAGTGTTGTCAACAATTCTTGCGCTTGAAATTTGCTTAAAAAAAATTTATAATTTTTCTTAATTATTAAAACGTTGTTAAGTACCGATTTTTGAGTTTTATTTCTATAGCTTAAGCCGCTTTAAAGAGAGGAAAAATTGGTACAGTTAAATTAAATTAAAATTCTAAATACATATAAATATTATTCTAATAAATACATATTTCTAAACATATACATATATTTATTGAAGTCAAGAACCCAAAATTCGAGTTAATGCTGTCCTTCATATAGCAAAATGTACTTTTTTCTAAACATTTTAGTACGATATGAACTATGTTGTACGTATTCTGTATCCTAATTAAAAAACTCTATGAATACATAATATGTACAACAAAATATAACATATCATAATTCATAAGTTTAGTTATTAGTATTATATTATATTGAAGCTGCCAGAAGTACAAATAATAATCAAGTTGACCGAAGTCTTTTTTTAAATTTCAATCTTAAGATTTATAGCAAAAAAAAAGTTTTTCAATTAATCAAAAAATAAATTTTTCCTACCCTTTTTTCATTTTTAAATTTAATAGCTACATAGGTAAATTTTTACTACAAATGTATGCCTATTTAAAAATCTGAAAAGATGCGAAAAATGATTCTGAATTGCTTAGTTTACTTTATACCTTTTTGTCTAGTTTATTCATTTTATATTTCCTAAGTTTTTTATTGACAAAAATATATTTCTATACATGGTCATGAGCCATGACTCATAAGTTTCTTAAAACAAATAAATATTATTGCTTTTATTCCTTTAAGAGGAGTAAACTCTTTTCTACTCTCAACTATTGCCAGCTACTTCAGCCCTTGTAAAAGAGTATATGACAGAGTAGATAAATAACTTCCGGCAGATGGCTTTAATTAAAATTCTCTTGAATAGGTTATGTTAAATCATATTTTATTTGATAACCAATAAGCACTTACCCCCTTCCATATTAAAAAATATTTTTTATATTTATATCAGCAATAAACCTTAATTTTTTCACTTTATTAATATTTAAATACTATTAAATATAATTAACTTCTCAAATGACAGGTAGTTTTAAAATGTCAAATATATATATGATGATAATCTGACAATTATGTACTCCTGAAACAAAAATTAGCGTTCCATTTACAAACTACGCCTATAATTTAAAATTTAAAACGTCGCGTATGCTTTCATGTAAATTTTTTTACGTAACTAATTATTTCAAAATTTTTTGACAGAAACTGAATGCCGTACATGCTGATTTTGGCTAATACATAAGAAACAAATCATTTTTCTTAAGAAATATTATTTTTTTTTTTTAAGTTTCTGCATATTTCAGAATTCGCTTTTTAATTTTACAAAAAACTTAACAAAAAGCAACCACAATTTACGATTTACAAAAAAATTTTTTTTTAGTACCTACTGTATTATAATAAATTGCAAACAAAAACAAAATACAGTACTTTTCGGTTATAACGACCATTATGGGACTGAAAATATTCGTCGTAATAAACGAATGTCGTTTTAAAAGAATGCTGTGAATTTTGAAAAATTAGTATAAGACTTGAACATTTTAGAATGTGCTGATTCTAGAATGGACACTTTGAACTCATATGCTAACATTTGATGTGTTAGCCTCAAGCCTATGTATAGTGCTTTTTCTTCTATTGATATTTTTTTTGTATTTGTGATGCGTTATTATGATTGTTTTTATAATCAAAACTAAATAAAAAACACTTAATTAATCGCCAAGCAACATTATTAGATATAATAAGTTTAAATAAAAGAAATATCAATGTAATAAAAAACTTACATTTTTAGGTAAAATTTAATTCTTTATTAAAAAGTGTAAAGTTTATTATAATTAAAATTGAACCGAGTTCGTTATAAATGAAAACTGTATAAACCAAATGTATTGCTTTCATTTCGAACAGCTCTCATGTAAATTCATGTACCTATTTATTTGTAAATTTTTTGACAGAAATTATACGTCAACTTTTATTTTAGTTGAAGATTATTTTTTAGTTTTTTTTTGCGAACATATTATAGGTATTTTCAATTATTTGGAATGTATGTTTTTTTAAAAAAAAATATTATTTTAAAATATTTTATTTTGAAAACTTAATCGTAGCAACATCAGAAAAAACAATTACAATATTTTTATACGCTTTGTCAAATTTTAAAATTTTAAATTCCGAAGTACAGTATATAACATACCTACTTATTTCAAAATTTTTTGACAGAAACTGCACGCCGTATACATTTATTCTAGTTGATGCCTACAGAACACATAATTTTTCCTAAGAAATGTAATTTTTTTGTTTCTGCAAATATATAGCAAAAAAAAAAAAATACAGTAAAAGCTCGCTTATAACGACCATGAAGAGACAGAAAATATTCGTCGTAATAAAAAAATGTCGTTTTAAAAGAATGCTGTGAATTTTGAAAAATTAGTATAAGAATTGAACATTGTAGATTGTGCTAATTCTAGAATGGGCGCTTTGAACTCATTTGCTAGATTTTTATTTGATGTGTCAGCCTCACCTCTATGTTTATAGATGTATATATGCTTTTTCTTGTAATGAAATTTTTTTTGTATTTTTGATGATTGATTATGATTTTTTTTTATATTCAAAAATATATATAAAAATACTAAAAGAATCACCAAGGAACATTATTAGATATAATAAGTTTAAATAAAAGAAATATAAATGTAATAAACATTTACATTTTTAGGTAAAATTTAAATCATTGGCAAAAAGTGTTACGTTTATTATAATTAAAATTGAACCGAGTTCGTTATAAATGAAAACTACTGTATAAACCAAATGTATTGCTTTCATTTCGAACTCATTTTTTTCGTTCACTTTTTAAGATAAAGGAAAAACAAAAACAAAAAAAAAATTTTAAAAAAATTTAAATCTCCTTGTTCATTGAATATTTGAACTAAAAAAAAAAAGAAAGATATACATAAGTCGGCGCCTATAATATATAGTTTGATTGAGCTGCGAATACAACCGAAAATGCATTACTTTTACACAGAAAGTCGGCGCATAATATTAGAGTCATAAGCCTCAACTTTTAAAAGCGTGACCGTTAAATTCAAATTTACGTTAAATTAAAGACGGATTTTCACCTGAAAAAACGTAATATTATAAAAAAAAATATCATTGTCCTATGAAAACAAAAAAAACCTTTATTTTGGTTTTTGTTTCATTAAAATTGGTCAAATAGTTTGTCGTAAAAAAGGATGTTTATATTTGTATGGGAAAAAATAAGCCGATTAAATATTATGATTTTCTTTATTTTTAATAAGATAATTTTTTGCCTTTTCATTTGCGTATTTTAATTTAATTTTTAATTCATTTAAATAATCTTCTAGATTATAAATGCTATGTTTATTATTTAATATTTCACATGAAAGTGTACATATTTTTCCATAAACCAACTCATAAAATGAGTAGTGTGTAGTACTATGTGGTGTTGAGTTGTAAAAGTGTAGTAGGGTAGGTATTCGTCCCAATTGTCTTGTCCTTTTAAACTCATTAAATAGTCATTTCATACTCTGTGATTTCTTTCAATAGAACCTAAAGTTTCATGATGATAAGGTGTTGATGTTACTTTTTCAATATTCAAAAATTTGCAAATGTTTTTTAATAATTCGTTTGTAAATTCTGTACCTTTATCAGTTTTTAATTTTTTAAAACATCCATATTTAAGTATGAATCTTTCCATTATTGTTTTTGCTACTGTTGTGGCATCTTTAGTTTCTATCGGGTACGCTTCGATATATTTTGTTAATTCACATTGTAAAGTAAGAATGTATCTATAATTATTTGATGGTTGTAGTGGTCCAACAGTATCTATAGTTATTGTTTCAAATGCTGTTGTGGGTGTATCTGTAATTACATAATTCTCTTTTGTATATTTAGTTATTTTTATTTTATTACAGACTTCGCAATTATTTGTGTAATTTTTAACCATTTTATTCATATTTTTCCATACATATTTTTGTTTTAGTTTACTTATGCATTTACTTATACCACAATGTCCACCATATAATGAATCATGATTCTCTTTAATTAATTTGCGCATTTCATCTTTATTATACCCTACACCTATAGAATAGGTAAAGGGGTATATTAACTTTGGTATGGTGTTTGTAACCACCTAAAGGAAGCGAGCTAGATATGGAAAAGTATATATATTTGTGATCAGCGTGACCGCCTTAGTCGATATAGCCATGTCCGTCCGTCCGTCCGTCCGTCCGTAGGCACGATAACTCAAAAAATAATGGAGCTATCTTGATGAAATTTTAACTGTAGGTTACTAGGACTGAAAGTACGGCGGGGATTGCATATGGGCGAAATCGGCCCATGGGTTCGGATTCTGGACCTTTTAATCGGTCTCAGGGCTAACGAACAAATATAAAAAATCACGATAACTCAACAACTAATGACGCTATCTTCATCAAATTTGTGCTGTAGGTTACTAGTAATGAAACTACTTCGGGAATTGCATAAGGTCGGGATTGGACCATGGGTTCGAAACCTAGAACTTTTTGATCGAATTTAGGCCAAACGAGCATAATTCCGAAACCAATGAAGATAGAACCTCCAAATTTGGTATTAGGGTGTCTGTTCCTATTTCCTAAGTGTCTTGTGAATTTGGGTCCCATTGGAGTAGTGGGTCGGGGACCAGCCACACATTTCCGAACACCTTAAAGCATATCTCTAAAATTGATAAAGATAACAACTTGAAAAAATGTAGAAGCTTCCAATTTGCCACATGGGTGTTCTTTACTATCTCTTGCGTGTTCCCCTAATTTGGGATCAATTGGAGTGGTGGTTCTGTACCCCTCTCAGACCTCCCAAGTTTTAAAGGCTTATAATCGAAATTACTAAAAATAGTTACTTAAAATTAGGATAGACCGTTCAAATTGTGTACAAGGGTTAACTAGTACTATAAGTACAGCGCGGACTATATAAGGGCGAAATCAGCCCAACGGTTCGGATTCCGGACCTTTTAATCGATGTCAGGACTAAGGAACATATATAAAAAATCCCGATAACTCAACAACTAATGAGGCTATCTTCATGAAATTTGTGCTGTAGGTTATTGGCAGCGAAACTACGGCGGTGATTACGTACGGTGAGGATTGGACAATGGGTTCGGAACTTAGAACTTTTTGATCGAATTTAGGCCAAACGAACATAATTCCGAAACCAATGAAGATAGAACCCCCCAATTTAGTATCAGGGTGTCCCTTCCTATTTCGTAAGTGTCTTTGAAATTTGGGCCCCATTGGAGTAGTGGATCGGGGACCAGCCACTCAGTTCTTAGGCCCTTAAAGCATATTTTCGAAATTAATAAAGATAGTAACTTGAAACAAATGTAGAAGCTTCCAATTTGCCACAAGGGTGTTCTTTATTATTCTTGCGTGCCCCCCTAATTTGGGATCAATTGGAGTGGTGGTTCAGAACCTCTCTTAGACTCCCCAATGTGTAAAAGCTTATCATCGAAATTAATAAAACTAGTAACTTAAAATTAAGATAGAGCGTTCCAATTGTGTAAAGGGTTAGCTAGTATTGAAAGTATGACGAGGATTGCATATGGGCGAAATCGTACCATAATTTCGGGTCCTGGAACCCTTGAAAAGTTCAAGGACTAACAAACATATATCTTACAAACACCATAACTCAAAAAATAATACCGGTATTTTGATGAAATTTAACAGTAGGTTACTAGTAATGAAAGTACCATGGGAATTGGTTGTGGTCGAGTTTAATTTCGAAGCCAAAGAATATATTTCCTATGTCCTATGTGTCTCCGAAATCTGGACTTAATTGTAGTGTTTCAGCTATGTTCAAAGGTACTTGCTGCATTTATGTAAAATTTATTTTTATATTTAAATGAATTATATGAAAAGGTGTAAATTTTTAATTGTATTTTAGAAATACATTTATTGCATATTTTGCGTTTATAAGCTTTTCTATTAGGTATATAAACTAACCATTTAAAATAATTGCAATTTTTAAAAATTTGGATTATTAAATATATTATGCTTTGATTATCTTTTTATCACAAAATTTAATAATTAGAATTTTTTCATTTTGTAATTGAATTGGAATAAATATATTTTCATTTATTTCAAGTTTGTTTGTTTTTTAATATTTTTAAATAGATAAATTAGTAAGAATTTGTAGTATTTTTTAATAGATAGGGTAATTAGAAAATGTTTTTAGTATTATACAGTTAATTTGGTTAGCTATGTCTTACGATCAAATTAATAACAGCTTCTATGGTGTTAAAATGACTTATGGATATGTCCTTAAATTTGAACCAAATAGGTGTAGGGTATTTCTAAGTCGGTTGCACCGACTGACTGTTTCTTTACTTGTTTTTTATTTGTATAGGAGGATCATATAATACAATTTTTAAACAATCTGTATTTTCAGACTTGTTTTGCAGCTCATTAAATATATTTTTAAATGTTTGGATATCCATAAATTCAAATATTTTGTCATTATTTGCCAAGGCTAATTCTTTAATTTTTAAATTGCTTGTTTTGAATAATAGCTTCCTCAGAACCAATTTTATCTCTGGTAATGATTTTTCGCTATATTCAGCAAATATTTCTTTTCTTGCTGCTATAATTTTCAATTCATTTTGATTTTCATTATAATTTCTTTTATTTTTATTTCGGACGTCAGTTTTTTCAATTTTATTAAATTTTAATTTATTCATAAACCTTATATCTGATATTGATGTTGCGTTCCAAATGTGAAGGTGATCAGTTTTCATATCTGTATTTAAGGTTTTGGTGGATTCTTCGTTATTATTTTTATTTATTTCATTTAAATTTTCCTCCTCTTTATTTTTCATTGCTCTTGTTATTATATTTACATTGTTTGTTGGTATCATTTCTTTTAATTTGGTAGAATCTAGCTTTATCCTCGAAAGTGCATCTGCATTGGTGTTCATTTTACCTTGTTTGAATATAATTTCAAAATCATAATCCATTAAATCTATACATATTCTCGTTAGTTTAGAAGATGGATTCTTATGTGTGAACAAGCTTACTAGAGGCCTGTGGTCGGTATAAACTGTAAATCTCTTACCAAAAAGATAAGGTCTAAAGTAGTTAATACCCCAATGTATTGCCAAAAGCTCTTTTTCAGTAATCGACTTATTCAGTTCATGCTTGTTTAGTGATTTACTAGCATAGGCTATGGGCTTATCACTTCCTATAACTCCTTGAGATAGTACTGCACCTAACGCATAATTCGATGCATCTGTAGTTAGTATAAATGGTATAGAGAAATTTGGGTAACTTAATATTGGTGGGTTCATTAGTTTTTGTTTCAGTTTTTCAAACGCTTCATTTTGTTCTTTTTCCCAATTAAATATTTGTGGTTTTTTTAGAAGTTGGTTAAGTGGCTTAGCTATTTCTGCAAAATTTTCTATGAATCTCCTATAGTAATTGCAGAATGCTACAAATCTTCTTACCTCATCAGCATCCTTGGGTGCTGGATAATTTTATATAGTTTGGTACTTGTCTGGATCTGTTTTAATTCCTTCTGATGTTATAAGATGACCTAAATATACCACTTCAGGTTTCAAAAAATTACATTTTTCTGGATTAAGTTTTAAATTATATTTTTGTAAACGTTCTAAAACTTTAATGAGATATTCATTGTGATCTTTTAAATTTGATCCAAATACTATGATGTCATCTACATATAGGAATGCAGCTTCTTGTAGTTCACTTAGTGCGACTGAAAGCATTCTCTGAAAACTATTTGTAGATATTTTTAGTCCAAATGGTAATCTCTTGAATTGGTAATGTGCTTTATACGCTGTCATTTGCCTAGATTTGTGATGTAAAGGTATTTGGTGAAAAGAACTTGTCATATCCAGTGTAGAAAAATACTTTGATTTACCCAATCTATCTAGTACATCATCCAATCTTGTCAATGGAAATTTATCGTCTATAATTTTCTTGTTTAAAGATCTGAAATCTACTACCAACCTCCATTTTTTATTTCCATCTTGACTTTTTTTTTGGCACAATTAACAATGGTGAGTTGTACGGACTAGTAGAATGTTCTATTATGTCATCTTTCATTAACTTTGAGACTTGTTTCTCCATTTCTTCTAATTGGACATTAGGTGTTCTGTAGTTCTTTATATACACTGGTGTTTTGTCTGTCATCGCAGTTCTTTGTTCATAAAAATTATTTATTGATAATGGTTCATTATTAAGATGAAAAATGTTCTGAAATCTATTGCAAATGTTTAAAATTGAATTTTTTGCTGATTCGTCTAAGTTATCCACTGTTAATATTTTTTTTTAATTTTTCAAATCTCTCTGAATTTTTGTTTTTATTATTATGATTTAAAGATAGTATACTGTATTCTTTTAATGGTTGAACTTCTATTTCTGTTGTTTTGATTGTTACTGGTGTCTCTCTTGTGTTTAAAATTTTTACATGTTTTATGCCATCTGCTGGCATTAATGAATTTGCCAAGAATACACCTTTTACTATTTCTTTACCTATAATCAAATTATCTTCTTTTATATATAAATTTATTGCTAGTATTGCTTCCATTGAATTGTTATATTTGATATTATTTTGTTATTCATGCTCATTGGTAATATTATATCTTGTTCTTGTTGTGATATTACTAGTGTGCATGTTTCATAATCTATTTCACATTTTATGTTTATATAGGAAATCTCTACCTAGGATACCATCTGTTGATATGTTAATATCTTTTTCAATAATATGGAAATCATGATTAATTATTTGGTTTTCTATTATTAGCTCTAAATTTGTTACACCCTTAGTATAAATTTGTTTATTTGTAATGCCATTAATCTGGCATATTTCATCATTTATTAATTCTTGATTTATAATATTGTTTTTACATATTGATATATCTGCTCCTGTATCCTGTATTAATAGAGTCAGATCATAACCATTTTTTGTTCTTACTTTAATTAGATTTGTGAATTTATTATTGCTGTTGATGTTAATTATCTTTTTCTGTTGGATTGGCTTTGCATATTCCTTTGCATGTTGTTTACATACCCCGGGTTTCTTCGGCCGGGGCCGCTGAAGTTTCCCTGGTTGTTATTATTATTGTTATTATTATTATAGTTGTTGTTATTTTGTTGCATGAGATTGTTGTTATTATTAAAGTTGTTATTGCGGTAATTGTTATTGCCTCTATTATTGTAGCTGTTATTATTGTAATGTCTTCTAAAATTGTTTTCTCTATTGAATTGACCTCTGAAATTATTTGTTCTAAAGAACATGACATTATTTTGCCGAGGGTAGTTATTGTGATCACTTTCAACAGCTATTTGGATCGCTTCTGTCAATGTTTTAGGTTTTGATGGTATAACTATCGCTCTAAATGTTTCATTTAGGCCATTTTTGAATGTATTTAAACCTAGTTGGTCGTTAAGCTTTACTATTATTCATCTATTCTCATTACCTTGTTCTGCAATTTGTAATTCATTTAACTGAGCTATGAGTGTTTCTATTTTTGTTGCAAAGACATTAATATCTTGATTCACTTAGTTCAGTGTTAGTTCAGTGAGAATCTTTGCTGAGTTTTTATTCGATTTGAAATTTTTTGTTAAAATATCTTTTAATTTTTGTACTGTAGTTATTTCTTCTTCATTAATTAATCTATTTTTGACTTTATCTGAGAACTTGGTGGCTAAAATGAATTTTATTAATTTTGTCTTTTCAGTTTCATCTTTCAAGGTGTCAGCATAGAATTCTATTAACCCTAAGAAATTTGATAGTTGTTTTACGTCTCCTTCAAATAGTGGGACTATTTTTATTGCTGATGCTAGTTCAAAATTTGCCATTTTTTGTTCTTCTGTATTAATTTCTTCTGTTTCAATTTTAGGCTTAAGATATGTGTTAATTTGTCTTATGTTTCTTTAATTTTTAGTATAGACTCAAATTGTATATTTTCTTTTTGTTCAAAGTATTCAAACCTCCTTAATTTCTTTATGTTTCTCTTGTATATAAGTCACAGTATAAGTTCTGGTTGGGTTCTTTTTTAATGTTCGTAATAAGTTTTGATGTCTTTGCATTTTCTCATAGTCCATAGGATTTCAATGTGATTTTAATGTGAAATATTTTTATTTTAGTTTTTAAATTTATTCATAAGAAAATTTTTACAATATAATTTTTTTTTTTTTTTTTTAAAAATGACAGTTTAATAATTATATAATATAAGTTTAATAAATTTAAAAAGTTTAATAATTTTAATTTAAAAAAATTTTACATTTTATATATTTTTTTTTATATTTGATTATAATTAATACGATGTTTGTATAATTATATGGTTGTCAAGCGTTGAGCTCGTTTTGCTGCCTTTTTGTTTACCCAGTATTTGATCGCTTCATAGATGAAAATAATGGTGATGGTGATGAAAACTTCTTTTAAGACCTCATTCGTATGTAGATTGGCTTGTTGCAGTATAGTTGTTTTTGCTTCAGATGAGAAGAAACCTATTTTTAATTTTTTTTTTTTGCTTTGCTGCTTTCAGAATTGGGTGAACTGTTATTTTTTTTTTTGTTGAGTCGTTCACTACACTATATATGCAGGTAAGTGCAGGGTCGCCATGTTATAATATTTTTAGTCGTAGATTGTCAAAGTCATTTCCTATCACTTCTGATCAGCCAAATATAATTTGCCTGATGCAAAAGTTCCTTCACTTATTTAATTACAGCAGGAAGGCTCTGCTCATCCACAGGCGTTAACGCCTATTTGCTTTATTATTAAATATATTGGAAATAATCATGCATAATAAGAAAGCATGATTATTCTAATATGTTATATAAAATATTGAATATTCATTATATGATATTTATTTATTCCAAGCAAAAGATCTGCAGGAATAAAATATATTAAATAAAAAAGATATTGTTATATTTCGAGTATGATTAACTCTGATTTTTATTTTAAAATATCAATCCTTATATACTATTTTGGATTTCTTCAAATCCATACAAATATATTCTAGAGCAATAAATTATTAAAATTTATTACTTAGTTACAAAGATTTTTTATTTGGGTTAAATATAATATTTACTGACCTAGTTCATTATTACATAAAGATCATTAACCAAAAATATCAACTAAAATTATATGAATCATTATCATTCATTAATATTACATTTTCAAACAAATAACAACAAGTGAGGGGAAAAAACCAAGGGTTTTTAAAAAGCACATTTTCAAAATTATATACGGTTTTTTACTGAGTATTTTATCATTCATTTTAATAAAAACATATATTATGATAATATTATAATTTTGTTATTTCATTAATAATTAATTATATGACTAATAGTGAAATACTTAGAATATAACCCCAATGCACTCAAGAAAACCTGTTAATAAGTGCAAAAAAAAAATGGAGCTTCAATGTTAACGTTTAATTTTTGAAAAACTTACGCTGGTGAATAATTTACTGTTTTATAAGAACATAAAAGTTTTAATTTTGAAGACCTAGTAGCCCTTCAATGGGGAAAGTTCCCAAATTTTTGCTTAGCAAACTTATGATGAATCTGCTCACCTTCTCCTGTCTTCATTCTTCCATTTTTTTCCGGTTCTAGGAAATCAATTTTGAACTACAACAAAATTTGGAATTTTACCTAGATAGAATATTATTATCTAACCAAAAAAATTGAGTTTTGCATAATGGTAAATTTTTGGTACCCTATGGCAACCCCGTACATTTTAGTGACATAGTTTTGTAAAGCCTATAAAACCAGCTATCTTTTGCCGTTTTCACTGAAAATACAGTTAACAAAACTCTTGTTATAACAATTTAAAAATAAGCCTTTTTCCAACTTTGGGGGGCTGTAGCTCCGTAACGGGTGGGGCTACAAAAAGAAATTCTTCTACGAAATTAATTTTTTTTTAATATATACCGGTGGTTAAAATTTCTTTACTCTATTTCAAACGGTGTAAAAGTTTTTGTAAACATACGGACGGACGGACAAAGTCAAAATTAAGAAAAACCTTTGACACTTATTGAAACTTTCGTTTTGGAGCTTTCAATTTTGTATACAAATAAAAAAAAATTTTGACAGGTATTCAAGTTATAAGTGTTTAAAAGCTAAATTTTTAGCAAAATTTCAATTTTCGACCCCTTACAGCTCCTAAAGAAGGGGCGTGACAAAAAAATTTTGTTAACTGACTCTTACTTATTTCTAAGGATCTAACTTCAAGTTCCTAGATCTTGCCGTTCCGAAATTATGAGGGACCAAAAAGTCTGTAAAACTTAGTTTTGAATAACGGTAAATTTTATTACCGTATGGTAACCCTATACAATTAATTTTTAAAAATTTGTGAAGCCTATAAGAGCAGCTGTCCGTTACCATTTTCAGGTTGGTAAACCTTATAGAACTCTAATTATAACTGTTTAAATATAGGGCTTTTTTTCGACTTTGTGGGGCTGGAGCTCCGTAACGGGGGGGGCTACAAAAAAAAGTTTTAACATTAAATTATTTTTATTGCAATACCTACCAATTTCTGATATTTTTAAGTTAGCCGTAGGTAAAAAGCGACGGACGGACGGACAGAGTGAAGCTATATAGGCACATTTTTACAAATTTTTTTGAAAATGTGCTAAAAATGTAATTTGATCCACAAAATAAAATTATTATATTTGTAAGATACAATGCAATGAACTTGCTATCATACAAATATTTGTAAACAGATGTTAGCACTTAAAAATGTTTTGACCTAACCAAAATGTTATGTCAGCATTTATTAAAATTTATATTAAAAGAATTTGTATTTTTAGTTATTAACAATTATGGAAATAATTTTATGAACGGTCAATATATACTACAACATATCACTTTTATTTTAATTTGAATGAAGAAATTCGTAGAGTATGCCGAACTTTCTTTGTAAACACTTTAGCAATAAACCAAAAACGAGTTTATTATAGTTTCAACAACTTATGCTTACCACATTCTAAAACGCATCTTCCTCGCAAAAAAGGGAAACATAAGAAAACATTTACACCTGAAGAAAAATTGGATGAAATTCGCAAGCATATAAAAGCTTTCCCTATAATAGACTCTCACTATTGTCGTGCTACAAGTGAAAGAAAATATCTCGAACCAGGTTTATCGATTGCCAAAATGTACAATTATTATGTAGAAGAAACACAAAATAAATTCAAACCCTACGGCAGATGAGATTCATTCTAATGATTTACATAAGGCGAAAAGAGATTTGGACCGTACAAATATGGATCATCACTGTATCATTTGTTTCGATTTGCAAAATGTTATTACTGTTACTGATGTTATGAATCATCACTGTATCATTTGTTTCGATTTGCAAAATGTTATTACTGTTCCAAAAGGTAATTCTTCCATATTTTTCTACGAGCGCAAACTAAATGTGTATAATTTAACTGCAACGGCAATTATTCCTGAAAAAGAAAAAATTACGTAGTGTGCAATATGGACGGAGGCACAAACAGGAAGGATAGGAAACGATCTCGCTAACGCGATAATAAAACTTTTAAATAAAATTTGTCTCGATAACTCAAATTTGAGAAAAATTACTTTTTGGAGTGATAGTTGTATACCACAAAATCGAAATAAAATAATATAAACTGCCTTAAAATATTTTTTACAAAATTCTAATAGTCTCGTAGAATTGGTCCAAAAATTTTCTGAGCCGAGCCACTCACTGTTGCAAGAAGTTGACTGTGTGCATTCAGTGATTGAAAAACATTTAAAAGATCTCGAATTACATAGTCCAGTTCATTTACTAAAATTATTATTACATTTAAATTATCATAAATTAAACTAGATATTTTGCAAATACAACAAATTAATTGTGTATCCATACACTGTACCTGCAGCGAAATTAAGTTTTATTAAATTTCCGTTTTCAAAAACAAAGATTATTCGATATCAAAAATCAGAACCTTTTCTGATGGAATACAAGGATTCTTTTTCAAATTTGGACTTTAAAAAAGTTGATATCAAAAAACTAGCATATAAAAAAGTTTTAGCTACGCCTTTAAATTTGTTTCTTTGTAAAATTTCAGTTTTGCAGGAGCGACCAATTTTGTCAAAAGAAAAAAAAAGATAATTTGAAATCATTAATACCTTTTTTACCTCTACCAGATCAAAACTATTTTAAAGCAATTTTAAACATTACAAATTAATTGAAATATTTTTGGATCAGTTTAAAAATATGTATATATTATAAAGTTATATTGTGATACAACAATTATTATTTATATTATGTGTTTAGTACAAAAACTATGATATTTGAATAAAAAAATTATTTCTTAAAATAAGTTTAATTTTAAAAAATATTAAAAAATTGTGAAATTACTATTATGTTTGTTTTTTTAGTTTTAATTGAAATATTTATATTAAAATTAATAATATTATTTAATTTCGTTTATAAAAATCCTGTGAAATGGCTGTTATGTTCATATTGTTATAATTGAAGTATATAATTACATGATTGATTAAAAAATAATATTAAATAAAAATTAACATAAAAAAGTAAGTTTGATTATTTTAATTTTTTAGAATTTGTACTACAATTTAAAAATTTAGGTTTTTAATTTATATTTCTCGTATTAGTCGTAATCGATTTTTAATCTAATTTGCTCCATCTCCATGACTTTATATAAATTTTTGTTTAACACCCTTCTTAATTCTTATTTGCACCATTTTAATAGAAGATCAATGCATGTTTGCTCCATACGCACAGAGAAAACTATTTTGTAATCGATGTGTATTGTATGGAGCAAACTGTCCACAATGACTTTTCTGACAAAATATCAAATATCTCGAAAAGTATTTGAGGACAATATTAGTTAAAAAATCAACAAACTTTACGTTAAAATTTCGACTATAGTTTATCGTTGTGTAGTGGGGAGTTTTAATTTTAAAATATCATCCACTTGTTTGGGATTGGGTTTTACCCCGTCTGGAGTTAAAATGTGGTCCAAGTACTCTGCTTGTTTTGCAAAAAAATTGCACTTATCTATTTGAATTTTTAAGTTGTGCTGTCTAAGAGTATTAAATATTTTTTTTATACTATTTTTATGTTCCTCTAATGAAGTAGAAAATATAAGTATGTCATCCAAGTAACATACACATATTTTATTGATATGTTCCTTAAGAACATTATTCATAAGGCGTTGGAAAGTTGCCGGAGCATTCTTTAATCCAAACGGCATCCTTATATATTCATAATGTCCAAAGGGTGTTGAGAAGGCTGTCTTTGGACGGTCTTCTTTTTTCACTAAGATTTGGTGAAACCCTTTAGCTAAATCTAGTGTTGTAAAGTAATGCGAATTTCCTAATTTATCCAATATATTTTCTAAATTGGGTAAAGGAAACTTATCGTCTATAGTTACTTCATTTAATTTTCTATAGTCCACAACAAGATGCCATTTCTTTTCTCCCGAATTGTTTTTTTTTTTTTTGGGTACTATCCATAGCGGACTATTGTAAGGAGAGTTACTTTCCCTTTATCCCTTGCTTTAGCATATCTGAGATTTGTTTCGATATCTCCTGTTCATGAATACGAGAATATCTATATATTTTCGAATATGTAGGTCTATCGGTTTTAGTTATTATTTGATGCTGAGTGTTTGAAGTACAACTTAATTGGTCACCTTCTTTATAAAATCGATCCCTATATGATTTAAGCAAATTATTTAAGGTATTACTTTCTTTTTTGTTTAAGGATTCAAAGAAGATGTTGAATTTTGTGTCATCCAAATTAGTTTTATTTAATTGACAAATTTCTTCGAATTTGTATTGACAAAATTTTAATTTAAAATTTAAGAAACTTTCGTTTTGGAGCTTTCAATTTTGTATATAAATAAAAAAAATTTTGACAGGTATTAAAGTTATAAGTGTTTAAAAGCTAAATTTATAGCAAAATTTCAATTTTTGACCCCTTACAGCTCCTAAAGAGGGGGCGTGACAAAAAAATTTTGTTAACCGACTCTTACTTATTTCTAACACTTTTATATTTTTAAAAGGCTAAGAATTTTACCATAACACATATTTTGTATAACAAAATATTTTTATACCCGTGCATACATATATGACATCGGGTATATTAGATTTGCTCCTCCGTTTGTAACGCATCGATCTAGACGAGCTAGATATAGTGCCAAGGGTACGTATCGGCTCAGAATCGAAAAATTAGTCGATCTAGCTATGTGTGTCTGTCCGTCCGTCCGTCCGTCCGTCCGTCCGTGTGTCAGCACGATAACTCAAAAACTAAAAGGGCTAGAGTCTTGAAATTCACACAAAGTGATTTTTAGACAATTTCTAGGTTCCCTATTGTTTTTGGTTAAAATCGGACCAAGTCTTCGGGGAGCTGCCATACAACTTTTTTGCACCAATATGAATTTCTTCAAAAGTAATTATACTACGAGAATGAAAATTACACACGGTTAGTTTTATAATGACTCCGGCACTTATATGAAGTTTCAAAATGTTAGGGCCCCATTTTCGGAGGGCTGCCATACAACTTCTTTGCACCAATATGAATTTCTTCAAAACTAATTATACTACGAGGCTGAAAATTACACACGGTTAGTTATATAATGAATCGAGCACTTATATGAAGTTTCAAAATGTTAGGGCCCCATTTTCGGGGAGCTGCCATACAACTTTTTTGCACCAATATGAATTTCTTCAAAACTATTTATACTACGGGGATGAAAATTACACACGGTTAGTTTTATAATGACTCCGGCACTTATATGAAGTTTCAAAATGTTAGGGCCCCATTTTCGGGGGACTGCCATACAACTTCCTTGCACCAATATGAATTTCTTCAAAACTATTTATACTACGCGGATGAAAATTACACACGGTTAGTTATATAATGAATCGAGCATTTATATGAAGTTTCAAAATGTTAGGGCCCCATTTTCGGGGGGCTGCCATACAACTTATTTGCACCAATATGAATTTCTTCAAAACTAATTATACTACGAGGCTGAAAATTACACACGGTTAGTTATATAATGAATCGAGCACTTATATGAAGTTTCAAAATTTTAGGGCCCCATTTTCGGGGGGCTGCCATACAAAGTTTTCGATTCAATAACTTTGAATCTAATGAAGCTACAAGGTTAAAATTAAAATTGGGCAGATAAATTAATAGGGCAAGTTACTTGGCAAAGTTGGACATCACTCGGACCTTCGGACTTTTAGGGTGGGCCAATTTTTTTTTTTTGTTTTTTTTTTTTTTATTTTTTTTTTTTTTTTTTTTAAGCTAAAGTTATGGGACAATGAATGAAAATTTTGTTTATTTTTTTTGTGATTATTTTTTTTTTGTTAATTTTTTTTTTTTTTTTTTTTAAGCTAAAGTTATGGGACAATGAATGAAAATTTTGTTTTTTGTTTTGTGATTTTTTTTTTTTTTTGTTAATTTTTTTTTTTTTTTTTACGTCAAAATTATCGGGTAATGAGTTAAATGTATAAGGGAAGTAAATTATGGTTTATTTTATACACCATAGTGGGTATGCACGGGTATCTAAAAGTTGACAAGGGCAACTATAATCTTCCTCGTTTTAATAAATGATTAAATTCCTTTTTTTTTAATTTTTATCATATCATATATTTTATTGAATTATTACCATAGGTGATATATAATTAAGATATTGTGTACAATACTTAAGCTATATTCAAAGGTACATTCATTGCATATTTTGCGTTTATAAGCTTTTCGATAGGTACATAAACTAGCTATTTAAAATAAATGCAATTTTGAAAAATTTTAATTATTAAATATATCAAATTTTTATCACAAAAAATAGCAAAATTATAATTTTCGAGCCCTTATAGCTCCTAAACAGGGGGCGTGACAAAAAAATTTTGTTAACCGACTCCTACTAATTTCGGAGGACCTAACTTCTCCTAAAATTTCAAGACCCTAGCTGGAACCGTTTAGAAGATATATGGGGCCAAAAATTTTGCAAAAATTGAGTTTAGCCTAATGGTAAATTTTAGTACCGTATGGCGTCGCTATACATTTTAACCTTATAGTTTTGTGAAGCCTAAAAAACCAGCTATCTTTTGCCTTTTTCAGATTGAAAATACACTTAACAAAACTATTGTTATAACAAATTAAAAATAGGGCATTTTCAAACTTTGGGGGGCTGTAGCTCTGTAACGGGTGGAGCTACAGAAAAAAATTCTTCTACGAAATTAATCTTTTTGTAAAAAAAATTTCTTTACTCTATTTCAAATGGTGTAAAAGTTTTTGTAAAGATACGGACGGACGGACAAAGTCAAAATTAAGAAAAACCTTTGACATTTATTGAAACTTTCGTTTTGGAGCTTTCAATTTTGTATATAAATAAAAAAAATTTTTGACAGGTATTCAAGTTATAAGTGTTTAAAAGCTAAATTTATAGCAAAATTTCAATTTTTGACCCCTTACAGCTCCTAAAGAGGGGGCGTGACAAAAAAATTTTGTTAACTGACTCTTACTTATTTCTAAGGATCTAACTTCTCCCAAAATTTCAAGTTTCTGGATTTAGCCGTTCCGAAGTTATGAGTATAAATTTTACAAAACTTAGTTTTGAATAACGGTAAATTTTAGTACCGCATGGTAACCCTATACAAAGGGTGTATAAAAATTTGTAAAGTTTATAAAAACAGCTGTCTATTACCGTTTTCAGGTTGGAAATATACCTTATAGAACTCTAATTATAACTGTTTAAATATAGGCCTTTTTCCGACTTTGCGGGGCTGTAGCTCCGTAACGGGGGGGGGGGCTACAAAAAAAGTTATAATGGCCCCTAATGGTTTAAGTAAGTTTTGACCTATAATGGCATCAAAACTCTTATTATAAATCATTCATCAAATCATTCATCAAAACTCTTATTTATAAATCATAAATGCATCTTCATTGAATTATGAAGGTAAATCAGTTTTAATCTCTTTTCTTACAAATATTTGATTATTAAGGGTATTAAAATTTATAGGTTTTACTAAAATATTTCTTTTATATTGCGGTAGTTGAGTTTCGTCAAGGAATGAAGTAGAAGACCCCGTATCTACTAAACATCTCAATTTTGTATTATTAGTAGTAAGCAGTACTATTGGTAGGTAAATTTCTGAGGCGGTGAGAGAAAATTTACCTCCTCTTCAGGTTCGTAAGTATCCATCGGTCTGTTAGTGAGTCGAGTTCGTGTTGAATTATTAAAATTTCTGTTATGATTGTTGTTATTACTAAGTCGAGTTTGTGTTGAATTTGTATTATAAAAATTTCTATTGCTATGATTATTATTAGTATGATAGTTATTTGTATGTCGATTTTGTGTAGAATTTGAGTTATAAAAATTTCTGTTATTAAAATTATTATTGTAGTTTGAATTTTAATTATAATTAAAATAATTGTTATATTTGTTTTTATTTTGAAAGTTTTGTTTAGGTTGATTAAAAGAATTTTGTAATAAGATGATTGAAATAATAAATGATAATGCGTATAAACAAATAGTGACTGATTATACAAGAATTACTAATGAGTCTAAAACTTTAATTGATTGGATAATTACGAATATATATAACAATATTGAAGCTAAAGTTAATAATCAGTACAAAATATCTCATCATGAAACTCTAGATGTTCGAATAAAAATTAATAAAAATCTAAAAGTTATTAATAAAAAAATAAAAATAGTGAAATACAATAAAGAGAGGTTTATAAATAAAGTTGTTCGTAATGACATTTGTACAACATACTATATAGATTGTAATGCAAAAGCAAATAAATTTAGTAACAGTTTACACAATATTATTAATGAATTTGTATATGAAATAAATATAAATGGAACTGAAAATACATGGTACAATAGTGACTTAAATAGATTAAAAATGCAAAAAATAAATATGTATAAAAAAGCCACAAATGATGTTAATGATTGGAATAATTATAAAAGTGTTAGAAATTTATATAAAAATCAAATAAGCTATGCAAAAAATCAATATGTTATAAATAACATTGAAAGTGCTGTAGATCAAAAATCTCTGAATACCAATCAGGGTTTCAAAAAAATCATAGTTGCGAGTCACTTAAAAAATTTAGTAACTACTCATGAAAAAGAGGTAATAGTTGCTGTTTTTCTTGATTTGAGAAGGCATTTGAAACAATTAGTAGGAATATTTTACTCTCCAAACTTTAGCGTTATGGTGTAAGGGGTAATGAATTAAAATTGTTTTCATCATATCTTACAAACAGATATCAAAGGACTAAAGTTAATAGGGTAGTCTCTGAATCAATAAATGTAACACTGGGTGTACAACAAGGCTCGGTGCTGGGCGTTTTACTTTTATAATATATATTAACGACATGGAAATGTGGGTAACTTTATGTAAGATTCTGCTTTTCGCTGATGATGCATTATTATATGTGGTTGGAAGTTCGGTGGAAAAATGCATAGAAAGTATAAATTTTGATTTAAATAAACTTAATGATTGGTTTGATATGAATAAGTTAAAACTAAATGTAGAAAAAACTAAATGTATTTTTATTAACTGTGAAACAAATGATAATGTTAAAATTGGTAATCAAATAGTAGAGAAAATACATGAAATTAAATATTTAGGCATAATTATAGATAGGAAATTAGAATTTAAACAACATATAAACTATATTTGTAAAAAGCTAGCTAAAAAAATCTATTTTTTATCGCAAATTCGAAATCAATTAAAGTTTCAAATTGCAATTGCAATTCATATTTATAATACTATAATTAAAACTCATTTTGAGTATTGTTCAACAGTAATATTTATGTCAAAAAATGCAGATAAAGATAGGTTACAGAAATTACAAAATAAAGCTATGAGAATAATACCTAAAGTAAATAGATCTCATCAATTAATTACATTTTGAGAACTTTAAAATGGTTAAGTGTTAAACAAAGAATTATATTGAATGTATTAGTAATCTAATATATAAAAGCGAAAGTTTGTTTATTTGTTTGTTTGTTTGTTTGTTTGTTTGTTTGTATGTTTGTTTGTTTGTAGCGAATAGACTCCTAAACTGCCCAGCCGATTTTCATGAAAATTTGTATATAGGGATTTTTGGGTACGGAAAGAAATCGTGGCCCAAAAATTTTGCTCTAACGGACCGCCAAGTTGGGGCTGTGGTGCAAGTATTTAAACTTCTTTGTTCTAAAATGAAAACGGTTTGACCGATTGACTTCAAATTTTGTATACGTGTTGCTCTTTGAGAATTGAGTAGACACTATTAACAGTTTTGGAATTTGTTAACCCATGTCGGGCCGACGGGTGGTATAAAAAAATTTTTGGTCCAAATTTTGTCCGATTTTACGAAATTCTGCTTCGGCTTTAAAGAAAGTCCCAAAAAAAATTTTGTTGAGTTCCATTAACCCATTGCGGCCCAACAGCTTTTTATAGGTTTTTTCAATACTTAACTCTAAATTCGAAACGGTTTGACCAATTGATTTCAAATTTTGTAAACGAGATGCTCTTTGAGAATTGAGTAGACACTATTAACAGTTTTGGAATTTGTTAACCCATGTCGGGCCGACGGGTGGTATAAAAAAATTTTGGGTCCAAATTTTGTCCGATTTTACGGAATTCTGCTTCGGCTTTAAAGAAAGTCCCAAAAAAAATTTTGTTGAGTTCCATTAACCCATTGCGGCCCAACAGCTTTTTATAGGTTTTTTCAATACTTAACTCTAAATTCGAAACGGTTTGACCAATTGATTTCAAATTTTGTATACGTGATGCTCCTTGAGAATTGAGTTGACACTATTAACAGTTTTGGAATTTATTAACCCATATCGGGCCGACGGGTGGTCAAAAAAAAATTTGGGTTCAAATTTTGTCCGATTTTATGAAATTCTGCTTTCGCTAAAAAGAAAACCCACAAAAAAATTTTATTGACTTGCATTAACCCATTGGGGCCCAACAGCTTTTTATAGGTTTTTTCAATACCTAACTCTAAATTAAAAACGGTTTGACCGATTTTCTTCAAATTTTGTATACGTGCTCCCCTGTGAGAATTGAGTTGACACTATTAACAGATTTGGAATTTGTTAACCCATGTCGGCCCGACGGTTGGTCAAAATAATTTTGGAAGTTAATATTGTCAAAATTTGCGAAGTACTACTTTGGCTAAAAAGAAAGCCTCAAAAAATTTTGTTGAGTGATTTGGAAGCAAATTACGTCCAATTTTGCGCAATACTGCTTTGCCCAAAGAGAAAGTGTAGTTCCGTTAACCCAATGGGGCACAGTGCGGCTTTTTTTTTTTTTTTTAAATTGATATACTTTATTTAGCTTTCTTATTATCTATTACAAATGCTTTTTTTTATAGTTTTACTTTTATATAACATATTATAATACTTTTTTATTTTTTTTTTTTTATTATTTTAACTGTGTTATAAACAAAACAATTGATTGATTTTGGTATAAAATAACACAGATTAACCTACAACTAAACTAAATAAAGACAAGCAAAAAAAAATACATGTATACGTATATATATCAATATATAAATATATATATATATAAGTTATTAAAGTTATATAATATTAATTAAATTATTATTATGTTAATACAATTATTCATTCTGCATAACGCTGTCAAGCAATATGGTATCCCGCTTTAGTAGGTACTTCAGATTTTTAACAAATAATTTGATGTTAGAGGTCTGTTTAAGATCATTTGGTAGCTTATTATAGATTCTTATAGCTGAGGATAATCCGCTGCTGTGAGATAACTCCGTTCTAGATCTTGTATGATTTAAATAGTTCAAGCTTCTGGTGTTATAGTTATGTACACTATTTCTTTTTGTAACATTAATATTCTTCCTGTAAATTCCTTTTTCCAGTTTAAAAATTAATTTGGCTTTTTCCATAATAATAATTTCCGGAAGCATCAAATATCCCGTTTTTTTATATATTTCGACTGTTGGTGTCAGCCAGCTAAACTCGTATAAATTTTTTATTGCTCTGTTTATCAAAGTACTGACCTTGTCTTTCAGCCATGTAGCGCAACTGGACCAGTTACATATATTATACCTAATATGTGACATGATATGAGCATGATATATATTATTGGCAGCTTTCCTGTTTAGTTTAATTCCACTTCTTTTAATAGCACCAAGCATTGGCGCAATTTTGGATGCTATTTTATTGATATGATTTTCCCATCTCAGTTTTTCATCAATTATTACACCAAGGTATTTATATGTATCAACTCTTTCAATTTGGACATTGTTTATTAATATTTTTAGATTTATATCAGCTTTATTCCTCATTTTATATGTGATAAATTTAGTTTTATCAGCATTTATACTTAATTTGTTGCCTTTAAGCCAATTAATATATTTGTACAAATCCTCATTTATTATTCTTTCTAATTCATCTCTGGTTTTAGCACTGTAAATGAGCAATGTGTCATCCGCAAATATCTTGTAATCGGCTTGTAAATTAGCACATTGGATGTTATGAATGTAAAGCAGATACAAAGTAGGCCCGAGCACTGATCCTTGTGGAACACCTATGTTTATACTACACTGGTTACTCAATACATCATTAACTCTTGTAGCTATTTTCCTATTTTGTAAATAAGATCTAAGAAGATCCAGAGCGGTTCCTCTTATACCGATTTCATAGAGTCTGTTTAACAGGATTCTATGATCAACTGTATCGAATGCTTTTTTTAAATCAACGAATACTGAACATACATAGTTCCCTGCATCTAATTTGCTTACTATAGAGTTTGTTGATGCTAAGACTGCCGAATCGGTTCCAATATCTTTTTGAAATCCAAATTGATTATCATCAAAACCTACTACCATTTGAATAAAATTCTGTATTCTATTATTTATTATTTTTTCAAATATTTTTCCCAAGCAACTTGTTAAAGTAATAGGCCTGTAATTTGATACATCATTGGCTGCTCCTGATTTGTATATTGGTACAACCATACTTGATTTTAGACATTCAGGATAAATACCAGTTGTTAAACAATAATTTATTAAGTAAGCGAGCTTGGGTGCTATAATGGTTGCCACATGCCTTAGATTTGATGCTGTTATGCCATCAACACCTGGTGAACTATTTTTTAGCAGCTTAATGATTTTTAATACTTCTATTTCATTTGTTTTTCTTAGAAAAATAGATCGTTCAGTAATTGTGTTTTTTACTGTGTATTTTTCTGCATCAATAATATTATCCGCCAACTTGTTTCCAATTTCACTAAAATACGTGTTAAAAGTATTAGCAATACCGAAATTATCACATATTTTAATGCCATTGTTATTTATTTCATTGATAACTTTACTGCAATTAGACGACCTTTTTAGCATACAGTTGTTTAGCACTTCCCACATTTTTCTATGATCCGACCCAGCTAAGTAGATTTTATTGTTAAAATAATTTTGCTTTTCTCTCTTTATTTCCTTAGTGACACTATTTTTCAATTTTTTAAATTTGGCTTGAATTTCTGGGGAGTTAGGGTTTTTCTTTAAGTTTTTAAATAATTTATTTCTGTTTTGGATGAGATTCATTATTTCTTTAGTCATCCAATCATTATTTTTTCTTATTCTTATTACTTTTTTTTCAGTGGAGTTCTCTTTGGCCAATTGTAATATTTTCATGAGATTAACTACACTATCACAATTATTTGTTAAAAGTAGACTGCTAACTTGAGTTTTGTATTTTTTGATATCTGTAACGATTAGTTCCTTATTGAAAATGGGCTCACGTTTTTTTATAACTTTATTTATCCTTATTTGAATGGCTTTATGGTCTAAGTTAACAACATCTTCAGTAGAAATTTTAAAATCATACTTTTCATTTTTTAGATTTGATAGAACATGATCAATAATTGTGCAAGTGCTTTCTGTAACTCTAGTAGCATTTTCCTTTCTTAAATTGTTCTTTACATCTACAGCATTAGATTCTAGCATTGTTTTGTAGGATCTAGAGAGCTCCGTATCAGATAATAAATCAATGTTAGTATCGCCAACCATAACAATATTTTTATATCTATTAAAAATTGATTCTAAATGTGATATAAATGTATTATTATTTTCACTAGGACTTTTGTAACAAACCGCAAGTTTAATAACTGGACTAGTACCGCATAATGATATAATTATGGTATTAAACTGTTCTATGACTTCTAATATTTTATATTGTATGTTTTGTTTGACATAAATAGCAGCCCCGCCTCCTCTATTTAAATTATTTGAATTAAATAAAGCTGTATACCCAGGAATATTAAAAAATATCTCCTCATCAGAGTATATCCAAGTTTCACCAATCATAATTATGTCAATACATTTTTTAAGTTTTATAAATGATTCTATTTCGATAATATTTTTTCTGAGACTTCTGGCATTAAAATGCACAATATTTAAATTTGAGAGTGTATTGAACATCAAGGTTTACTGATCATATAATTTTGCCAAGTTTCTCTTGTTTTCTGCAAATATTCTCTGTATTTATTATCAATATGCCTCCTGTAATAAGCTAGGTCTTGAATTGCTTCTTTTCTAGATACTCCTGTATTGTCATGATAAATAAAATAAAGTTGAGAAAGTTCTTTGTAGTTATTTGGCAATCCCTCTTGATGAATTAGTATTTTTAAACTAGTCTGAGTGACACCTTCATAGCAAATATCATCCTTGTCATGGAAATGTGATAAAAACAGCCTTACATTGTTATAAATTCTGTGGTCTCTTAGTCTTGAAATTGCATAAACATTATCACCAGTATCAATTGCTTTTCTTGTTAGCCTAACAATAGGAGGGACCAATGGATCGATGTATGTTTTACTATTTCCCTGTACATTTTTTTCAATGTTTGGGCAGAGCGTTTCTCCCTTAGTCCAATTTGAATATTTGTTATCTGGCATTTGGAGTTTGCTTGGAGAAATGCAAGTTTTATTCTTTTCTTTATCTTCATTTTTTGAAACCACGCAATCACTTTTAATTTTATTTGGATTAGCTACATCAACTATAGATTCTTTCGCAGTAGTGATATTTTTATGTATTTTCTTTGTGAAAGATAAAAAATTTAAAAGATTTCTATTATTTTTGGTTTTAATATTTGATGAATCATCTTTTGGTTTGACTATTTTTTTTACAGTTTTTATTACGGTCCCTGTTGTACTAATATCAGCAATTCTATCGTTATCAGTTTTATTATTATTATTAATATCATTATTATTATTATTATTATTATCATTATTATTATTATTATTATTATTATTATTATTATTATTATTATTATTATTATTATTATTATTATTATTATTATTATTATTATCATTATTATTATTATTATTATTATTATTATTATTATAATTTTTATTATTATTATTATTATTATTATTATTATTATTATTATTATTATTATTATTATTATTATTATTATTATTATTATTATTATTATTATTATTATTATTATTAGTTTTATTCCCATTTTCTTTCATATCAAAATTATCAAGATTAGATAAGTTGTTGTTTTCCATAAGATTAGTCTTTAATTGCTAATATCCAATCTTTTGTTTTTTAATACTCAGCTTTTTTTGATATACCTGACACATCACACTAAAGGTATTATGATCAACATTTAAACCAAGTTTTAGCTTCTCATTCACTTTTAGACAATTTATGCATTTATTGATGTCATCCTTTTTACATTCAGCACTTTTATGCTTCTGATGACATTTGACACAAATCTCATCATTTTTACAATCCGCAGATTTATGGTTAAAGCCTTTGCATTTGAAACAGCGTAGAACCCGTATAGCGTCAAAAACTTTGCAGCGCTCCCATCCAATTGAGACCTTTTCATTTCCAATTATCTTTGGGAAAGTGTCCTTATCTATTTCTACTATGGCATTATACCTTGTATGGTTTGTTTTCCTTGCCTCATAAATTTTTATCACTTTTATCACACTATGTTCTAAGATAGGATTCTGAGCCTTTAATTTGTTTATTAATTCATCTTCTTTATAATTGACTCCCATGTGAATGATTTCCACTCTTGGTTTGGTTTCAATTGGCACTTTTATTTCATAATCTCCCATTTTTTTTTCTAACAAATTTTTTATTTTTTCACGTTCTTCTTTTGTTTCGGTTTCAATTAGTACCATACCATTTTTTCTATTTTCGACATTTTTGATTTTTAGATTTTTTGGGTCGACTTTTTTACTTAAATCCACTTTAGTTTGTTCACATTTTTGATTTTGCTTAGGTTTCACAATCAAAGGCACAACTTTTTTTATGAATGGCACAGTTTTTTTGCTGACACTTGCATTTTTTAATATTTCGGCAAACGATACATTTTGACCTACATTTTCATTTTTTAAATTTTTATTGCTATATGTTTGCAATTCAGTACACAGTTCATCGTTCTTGAGTATTGATGTTTTTATACTGCTATTTATTTTTTCACTTTCCATTTTGAATGCTTCCGTTAATTTATTCATTTTTTCAATTTCATATTTCTGTTCCGTTTTAATATGTTGTAGCCGTTCCATATATCTCTCCTCTACCGCCTTTAGTAATCCAATTATTTCCCTTTCATTATTTTTAATAGCCCGGTCAAATTCCTCTTTGTATTCCACTAGATAATCATTGTTCTTCTTCACTGATCTTTCCATTTCTTGTAATACCAGATCAATATTTTGTATGTACATTATACATTCATCACATATATATTTTAAACGTGAATTTACGTCTAAAATTCCTAAAGTTGACTGGTCCAATCCCGAACATTTAGGTTGACAGTGGTAAATTTTACCACATACTCCAGCACATTTTACTCCAGTTTCTCCTCGAATTTTTACTCTACATTTATGGCAATCCATAGTTGTTGGAACAACTATTAATATTGCTGATTTTTACTTTTTTTTTCCTCAATTAATTTTAGTAATAATGATCCAATTTCAATATAAAAAGAAATTTATTTTCTTTTTTTTTTTTTTTTTCTACACGTGATATTTAAATATATTTTTTTTTTATTACTTCTGTACTTAATGAATTATGAATTCAGAATAATAGATTCTTTTAATAGATTTTTGCGTTTCTTAACTCTAAATTAGAAACGATTTGACCGGTTGATCTCAAATTTTATATGTGTGAAGCAACTTGAAAATGGAGTTGAGTCTGTTAACAGTCGGTTCTACGATTGATCAAAAAAATTTTTTTGGAAATAAATTACGCCAAATTATGGAAAGTAGTTTGTACTGCTTTGAATTACCGAAAGTTTCAAAAATTACTAGAATAATCCTAGAAAAATCGTTTTAAAAAGATTTCTTTCATACATTTTAAAATTTAAATGTGTAAACCGTGTGTAATTTTTGTGTTAACTGTTTGCAGTAACATCAACTTCAATAAAACCTCCATTGAGAGGCGCAGCAACGCGCACCGGGTTTTAGCTAGTAGTATATAAAATGAAAAATAATGCATATCCAAATTATTTATGTAGTAGATTAACATATTGTAATGATATTCATAATTATAATTTAAGAAATGCACAAAATTTTAGATTAGAATTTTTTAGGGATGAAAGAACTAAGAATTTATTAATGTATAATGGGCTAAAAATGTTTAATGAATTGCCAATCGAAATTAAAAATATAAACAATATTAATAGATTTAAAAAAAAGGTTACAGAATATGTAAAAATTAATTTTTAATTAGATGTAAATAACTAACTATATATATAAATTTTAAGAAACTGAATTATATTATGTAAATGGAATATTAACCAAATAAATGAAATGAAATGAATTATTTTGAAAATTAGTTTTTTATCTTATTAGCCCTGAGCTTTCTAATAAATCATATGCTCCTCTTAAATTATCAATATTTCTACTTAAAATTAATGTAGCCAAGTGTGGTTCAATATTATTTATAAAAGTTTTTAAAATTATTGATTCATTAACCTTTTGATGAAATTCTGCAGGGTTGGATGAATCAAACTCATATTTTTCATTTAGTCTTGCTAAGACTATTTTTAATTTATTAAAATATTCACTTACGGTTGTTTTTCTTAATGAAAGAGCTTACTGGTATAGTTGATGGTATGATTCTTTTACTCCAAAAGCGTTCACTAATCCGGTTTTTATTTGCTCCCAAGTTGCATAGCTTAAACACCGCATTACGTTCAGTGCTTCTCCTTGTATTGTTGATTATTATTCTCTGGAATACATATTCTTTTATCGTTGGATTTGAATTTAAGAGGGGTAGTATAGTGTCCAATTCTCTTATAAATGATGTGAGGGCATATTCATTGTTTCCTCTGAATTCGTGAATTCTCTGAGCATCTTTTATTAAATAATCAATGGTCAGAGAAGAAGCTGGTGTATTATGGTCTGGCATTGTTATTATTGCACTAATATCACTAACTTCACTATTATTTTTATTATTATTGTTTTGTGGTATAGTGTAAGCTTGCGCTCTTTCAAAACCACTCGTTTTTACTTTTGGCATAAAGTATATATATATATTTATTTTTTTTTTATTTATTAAAAAATTTTCTGTTCTCTTAATATTTATTTTTTTTTCAATAATTTTAACGAAACAAAATTCAGTATCGAGAAATTTACTTATTACAATATGTATATTTGTTAACAAATCATCGTACTGAATTTTGTGTGGCACAATTTCAACATATGTTCTTTTATCAAATTACTATATTATTTTATTTAAATGAAAAAAGGCTCAAATGCAATTGAACTGGTTATGCTGATTGTACAAAAATTTATTTAATTGCATTTTTGTATAAGAATGAAAAAATTAAAAACAGAATAAGAAAAAAAAGGAAAGAATAAAATTAGGTCATAAATAAGTTTGTTTTATTTAAAGAATATTTTTGTTTTAGATTTTATATTTGTAAAGTGAATTCTGTTGAAGGTCAGTTATATTATTTTGGGTAAGGGTTACCAGCTTTGGCGTAACTCGTGCGCGTGTAAGATACCGATTGGTATTATTTTTTGAATAAAATAGGTATGAATGCAAAATATTCTTTCAATAATTGAGTAAGCGGGGGTTCGGCGGTGACAGCCTTCGCAATAAAAATATAATTAACATAATTTATTTCAGTTTATTAAAAAAATTACAAACTTGGAATTACACTAATTTATCAAACTCTATTTTTTTTTCATTTTCTTTAATATAAATCTAGAATGTGTATCAATTTTACTATATGGTTTTATTTCGTAAAATTTTAGTAAATGGTACGCTTTTATTTCGCATTTGAATTGGAAATAAAGCAATACGCGAAAAAATGTGCGATATGGCTTTATTTCTCATTCAATAGCGAAAAAAAGCCATTATGGCTTTATTTCGTATGGCGTTATTTCACGACGCTATAATAACATAGTATTTTATATAGCATATTTTACATTTTTGAATCTGTGAAATTAATACATAATTATATTTCAAATTAAGATGAACGTCCGTTCGACTTTTGTTATTTTAAAAATTTGGTTAATAAAAAAAACAATAAAAATTTATATTATATTTATAAAAAATGTTTTATTTGAAATTGTTTCTTTTTCACAAATTAACTTACTTATAATTTTACCACCAAAAATTTATTTAATTTTATTTCAAATATTTATTTTAATGCAATGATTGAAACTCTTTCCAATTTAAAATCAACCTTGACACTGAAGTCAAAAAACGCTTCAATTTTTCTTAATTTTTACAAAACAAAATATTAATAAAAACAAGTAAAGTCAGTCGAAATACCCTACACCTATTTGGTTCTATTTTAATGAGAAGTCCATAAGTAATTTTAAAACCATAAAGCTTTTATTAGTTTGATCGTAAGACCTATCTAACCGAATTAACTTTATAATAATCAAAACATTATCTAATTATTTTATCTATTCAAAAATATTAAAAATTCTTACTAATTTCACTATTTAAAAATATTTAAAATCAAAAAAACTAGAAATAAATGTTAAATACATTCAGTTACAAAATTGGAAAAATTTGATAAGCTTTTTATCACAAAATTTAATGATTCAAATTTTTCAACAGTCGCTCTTCAATTTTCATACAGTGCAGAAGTTATTTCCATTTCGCTTAGTTTGAATTTTAATCCTCTTTAAATTCAGTTTTTATTTTATTAGTTATTTTTTTCTATTTAAAAAAAAAAAATATATAATTGTATAGTTTTTGCTCTAATCTTTTTTTCTCTCATTATTTGTTTTTGGATCCGTATATTTTATTAACACTGAAAAGGTAAGCTTCAAAACTAAATAATTGTCATCTTCCGAACATGGAGGTACTGGATGAAGACCCAGGAGGTAGTTCAACCTACTTCAGCATTTTAGATTTCATAGAAAATCCTAAAAGAAAAGTAAAAAAGAATTCGCAATCACCAAATCTAGACTCAGTAAATAATTTTCCAGTAATAAAGAAAACAGATATCAAACTTAATTTTACACTAAATTGTAAGAACCAACCAAAGTTTGTCTTAATTAAAAACAAAGATCAATCAAAACCATTAAAAAACCTAAACATTTTTGCCCTAACAAAGGCAATTCAATGTGTGATAGCAAATATAGAAAATATTTCTTTCACCAGAAAAGGCCATTTGCTTCTACTTTGCAAAACCGAACAGCCATCTAACAAATTTATAAAAACAAATAAATTAGCCAAGTAATGTGAAATTGAAGCAGTCCTCCACCCTACACTAAATTCAAGTAGAGGTGTAATATACGCTCCTATAATTACAAACTTATCCGAGACTGAAATAATAGAAGGTATGGCAGATCAAGGTGTAATAGCTTGTCAAAAAATTACAAAATTTGTTAACGGTTCAGTTGTAAATACTCCTTTACTCATACTTATTTTCAATTCGTATGAACTACCCAAAAAAGCTAAAATTGGTTTCATGATATTTTCTACTGAACATTACATACCTAAACCTATTCAATGTAAAAATTGTTTCATGTTAAATCACACCGCCAAAACGTGCACCAATGAAAAAAAATGCGAAATTTGTGGCTCAAGTTATCATCCACAAATGAAGAAAAATGCAGCAAAGTTTTTTGCGGCAATTGCAACAACGAACATGAGCTACTAACACAAAATGTCCAGCTTTACAAAAAAAAAAACGATTTTAAAACATAAAACTATTAATAAATGTTCCTATAAAACTGCCATAGAATATGTTAACAAAAACCAAAATCTATTTCCAACTTGCGATTCTCCTAAAGAACAACTCCCTGATGCTATCAATTTGGTTAAAGAAAAACAAAAACTCAAAAAAAAAATCCATATCCAATAATCAAAACAATCAACTTAATACACAATACTCTGTTAACATAACACAACAATCGAACACTCAAAAAAATTTCCCAATTAATTCTATTTCAAAAAAAAAACAAATACCATATAACCCTATCTCACATAATACTAAAAACAAACCCACCTTAACTTCACAAAATATTCAATATAATACAACATCAGAATTAAATACCAATACAACATTAACTCCCAATATTCCAATTTCTTTAAATGAAGCAATAAGTCTTCCAAACACTGAAAATGATTCTGTTCATATGGAACTTAATTAATAAATTAAAAACACTAAATTATTCCTCGCAGTGCCTTATTCTTTAATAATATTTCTTTAATTTTTTCCTTCTCTAACACAATGGAATATCAATGGTTTTTTGAACAATTTCAATAATCTTCAATATTTAATTAATAATTATCAACCAGATATCATAACATTACAAGAAACACACATTCCTTTAAATAAAAAAGTTTACGTACCAAGAATGTACGAAGATACATTCACAAATTTTCAAAACAATACAACAAGTAAACATGGTGTAGGCTTTCTAATTAAAAAAAGAGTTCCATACAAAATAATATGCACTACTCAATATACTATAACTGCTGAAATTCGTTCAAATCCAAATTTTAAAATAGTTTCAGCATATTACCCTCCTAGCGTCAAAATTTCATCCTATGATCTTGAACAAATCACCTACAATAGTCCAGGTCCTCATTTAATTACAGGTGACTTTAACGGATGGAACCCTCTTTGGGGCTCAGAAATTAATAATCATAGAGGAACAGTAATAGAAAATTTTATATTAGCTTCTGATCTAGTTATTCTAAACAATGGCAATGCAACACACTTATCCACCCATAATTCCTTCACACATGTTGACCTATCAATTTGTTCTAGCTATTTGGCGCCAAAATGCACATTGGAAGTTTTTGAAGACCTTCATGGCAGTGACCATTTTCCGATTTCAATTAAAATTCTATCAAACAATAATCCAAACCAATTACCTAATTTTATTCCTAAATTTAAATTACATTTGGCTAATTAGAAAAAAATTCAAGACAACATTAATACCTCGCTCTCTAATATCTCCATTACTGGAAATATTAACCGAGGTGCAGCAAAACTAAAAAAAGTTATTCGAGCCTCTACCAGTAACGCTATACCACAAACATCACCTCATAAATCAGCGATGCACTTACCATGGTTGACTAAAGAGCTGGCGTCATTGTGCAAAGCAAAAAATAGTTCCTTGAATCTTCTAAGACATAAACCAACAACTGAAAACCTCATTAATTTAAAAAAAAATAGAACTATATTTCAACTTAACCAAAACAGAAACATTTGCTAAAATAACCTCCGAAATAAACCCATCCACACCTATTTCAAACATCTGGAAAAACATACAATCTCTAACAGGTAATTACAACAGTAAAACAATACGAATAATAGACAATAACAACATTAAAACCACCAACCCTGTTGACATTGCAAATCTTTTTGGTCATGAATGGTCCTCCGCTTCAGAAGATGACAATTTCTCTGCTGCTTTCGCTAATGAAAAATTTAATTGCTTATCTGATGAAATATTCGATACTTTTATTGATCCACTAGCTAAGAGAATTGAAAACAAAATAGATATGTTAGAGTTGGAAGCAACACTAAGCACATTAAAAGGCTGTACACCAGGTTTATCATATCCAATGATTAAAAGTATGTCTTCGGTTGGAAAAAAATTCTTATGTGCTTTATACAACAAAATTTTCAATACCGGTTATATCCCTCATGACTGGAAAATAGCTACCATCATACCCATCCCCAAACCAAACAAACAATAGACCAATTAGAAAGTTACAGACCAATTTCACTAGTGCCCTGTCTAAGTAAAGTTTTTGAAAAAATCTTATCTACTCGGATACTTTGGTATCTTGAAAAAAAGAACTAATAAAAGCTAATCAGGTAGCTTTCAAACCAACAAAAGGTACTTTAGACGCCCTCTTATATATTGATCACCTAGTTACAAATACTTTGTCAACAAAAAACCACATTTCTATCTTATCTATAGATTTCAAAAAAGCTTTTGATCGTATTGGCATGCATGTTGTCTGCGAACAACTTAAGATTTGGGGAATGAGGCAGTAAAATTATTAAACTAGTTAAATCCTATTTATGCAACCGAAAATTTAAAGTAAAAATTTCTAATACCCATTCCAATATATTCTCCCTAAATAACGGCATACCCCAAGGCTCACCTTTTTCGGTGACTTTATTTGTTATTGCTTTTAACAAACTAAGCGAAATTATTTCTGAGTATAACTCAACAATTAAACATTCACTATATGCCGATGATCTTTATTTACTTTTCAAGATTTATGATATTCATAACATAAATTCTATTTTACTTAATATTTTTGATAAAATTTCCGATTGGTGTAATAACTCAGGAGCGACTATCTTTTTAAGCAAATGCACGCATCTTTATATTTGCAGAAAAAAAACTGCAAGGAATCTAAATTCTATATACATAATCACTTGATTCAGAACACATCAGAATTAAAAATTCAAGGCCTATTATTTAATAAAAAGTATTGCTGGAAAAGTCATATTGAAAATTTAAAAAAATCAATATTAATTAGAATTAACATTGAAAAATATTTTTCAAACAGCAATAGCTTAGCACACATCAATTCCAAAATCAACATAATACAGAGCCTAATATTATCAAAAATTGACTATGGTTTACCCATATATGGTAAAGCAGATCCAAAACACATTTGCAAAAACTAAGTGCGGTCTACCATTCAGCAATTCGTATATCTACTGGTGCGTTCCGTACAACACCTGTGGATAATATGTTAATCGAAACTGGACTTCCCAATTTAACAAACCGTTGCAGAATACTCACCATGAGAATTATATCTAAGCTATTATATTCTTTTAACTCACCAATATAAAAGGAATTAAAGAACATGATGAAAAGAAAAAAATGCTCTAAAATTGAGTCAACAATATCGCTTGCCGTGAACTTGGCAAAAAATCTAAAAGTTCCACTAAAAATTCCTAAAAAAATCAGTCTCTACATACCCTCCATGGAATTTATCTAATGCTGCAGTCAACTTTACACTTGCTAACTATCCTAAAGGAACAATCGAAAACACAATATTTAGGCAAACGTTTCTAGAAATTTCGAATAACATGCAGAACAAAGGATGGAAAATTTACTACACTGATGGGTCAAAAACAAACAACGCAACCGGATATGCAGTCATAAACGACCAAAATCAAACATCAACACTTGGTAGACTACATCCCGACTCTTCAATATTCCACGCTGAAAGTAATGTATCCTGTCAATTCTACTTGTAACAACAAAACTTAAGGGTAAATTTTGTGTTTGCTCTGATAGCCTCTCAGTACTGAAAGCCATAACTAACCTCAAGAATCACAGTCCAATAATTAATACTATCAGAGATATTCTAATCAAAAATTCAAACAAATTTCAACTTCTTTGGATTCCTGGTCATGTCAATATTCTTGGCAATACAATAGCCGACAAGGAAGCAAAATATTCAACCATAGCCCCAATAATTACCACAGATTGGTCCCTCAACAAACAAGATATTAAAAGGTTCCTTAAGCAACAATCTAGCAACTTAAAAGAGATAAACTGCAATCATCACTACAACACAATCAACCCTAATAAAATCAAAGCTCATTTTCCTATGGAGCCAAGTAAAAAAGAAATTAGAAATTTCATTCGTCTTCGACTAGTACACACAAAATTAACCAAAGACTACTTATTCTCTAAACCAGTAATTAAACCAGTCTGCCAACTTTGTAGAACAACAATAACAATAGAACACTTTCTCAATAGCTGTCGATATTTTGATAATCACAGAAAGAAGCTCTTTTCACATGACCCTACTGAACATCTCAAAGAAACAACTACAGAAAACATTATTCTAATAAATAAATTTTTAAAACTAACAAAGCTTTTTAATATGCTTCAATAATTTTGTAAGATAAAACAAAAAATATTTGTAAACTTTCCAGCTGGACGTCGTTAAAATAAATCTAATTTTTTTTCCATTGAAATTTTATATAAAAAAAAACAAAAATAATAATAAAAAAAAAAGAATAAAAAACATAAGGTTATTTGTAATCTTATATTATAATCTAGAAAAGAATTTTTAATATTAATTTTTTTATTTATTTCATTATCTTTCTTTTTGGTAAAAATTTTTTTTGTTTTTTTTTGTTGCAATTTATTATTTATATTATTAAAAAAGAAAAAATTTATTGTTATAAATCATTCATACACTATTAATAAGTAAATACAAAACAAAATACGAGCCCAAGACCATGCAGTTAGTGCTCTTAATATTTACACATAATATGTAATTTGTTTTAAGTTTATTATTATGTAATTTAATAAATAAATAAATAAATAAATCAAATTTTTCAAAATTTAAAAATTAATTCTTAGTATATGTACCTATTAGAAAAGTTTATAAACGCAAAATATGCAATAAAAGTATTTCTTAAATACAATGGCAAATTTAGAACTTTTCAAATAATTCATTTAAATATAAAAATAAATTTTACGTACAGGCAGCAAGTACCTTTGAACAAAACTTAAACATCGTACACAATTTCTTAATTATATATTACCTATGGCAATATTTCAAACAATATATATTCATATTCGAAATTATACTCGTTTGGTTTCAATTCGATCAAAAGCTTCTAGAACCCGAACTCATTGTTCGATCTCGACCAGTTAGAATTAATCTATTATACTAGATTACTAGTTACCTAGATTTTAAATTTCATCAAGATAGCGTCATTAGTTTTTCAGTTATCGTGTCTTTTAGATATATGTTCGTTAGTCCTTGAATTTTTCAAAGTTTCCAGCACCCAAAAGCATGGTTCAATTCTGGCCTTATGCAGTCTCCGCCATACTATTAACACTAGTCAACCCTTGTACACAGTTGGAACGTTCTATGACAAGCTTCTAAACCTTGGTAGATCTAAGTGAGGTACCTGAACCACCACTCCACCGATCATAGATTAAGGGAACACGTAGGAAATATTAAAGAACACCCCTGTGCTAAATTTGTAGCTTGTTCATTTGTGTGAAGTTACTATCTTTATTATTTCTTTAATATATGCTTTAAGATCTCTGAAAGTGTATGGATGGTCCCCGACCCACTGCTCCAATTGGTCCCTAATTTCAAGGACTCTAAGGACATAGGAAGAAGCACACTGATACCAAATTTGGAGGTTCTATTTTCATTAGTTTCGGATTTATGCTTGTATGCGAATCCATGGTCCGATCTCGACCGTACGTAATTTCCGCCGTAGTCCCACTACTAGTAATCTACAGCAAAAATTTAATGAAGGTTGCGCCATTAGTTGTTGAGTTATCCTGATGTTTTTTATATGTTCGCTAGTCCTTTGAACGATCAAAAGGTCCAGAATCCGAATTTCGCAATTAGTTTTATGCCCATACAAGCATTTTTTTTCATTTGCTGCGTAATGCTCTTCCGTTTTATTTGTTCGGGTCATGAATGTGATGGGTTAGTTTTCCTGGCTTAAAACTGCATCTATCGCATAATTAGACACAACATTTGTTTTATTTAAATTACAAAAACAAATAAACAATATGTTTAATTTTATATTTTATTTAAAGTTGATTTTTATTTTTTCATATTTATTTGAACTCGAAGAACTCAAATTTATTAAATTTTTAACAAATTTATATAAGCCTCAATTATGACAGTCAACTATCAACTTGAAAGTTGAAAAGTTGAATCAATTATTAAATCAATTAAAAAATTTTAGTTGTTGGGTTTGAAAAAAGTGTTGGAGTAGAAAAAATGTATATTAAATAAAATAAAATAATAGAAAAATTTATTTTTAACTTTTAAATAATAAATAATTGTTTTAGGACTAAATCAATAAGCAATAGGTGAGAATTAAATAGGCTGATTGAGTTCATGTAGGAAAGTTTAGAAATTGCCAGAGGTATCTTATCGAAAACTACCTCTCTCGTTTAAAAAAAAGTTTTTCTTACTTTTGGTTATCTAATTCTAAAGGATTTAAAAAATCTCTAATGTATCTCCTAGTTACGCTCATCAGTCTTGCAGTTTCTTCTGCGGTGTCGTCGCCCGTATCCAAAATACCAATAAGCTAGTGCCATTATTCTTATATATTTTTTAAATTTCATTCAAACAAGTAAATAATTTTATTTTAAAATTTTACAGATGTAAAAATAATTGATCAAATTCTCAATAGAAAATAATTTATCAATATTTTTTCAATTATATTTCACAATACTAAGTTTTTTGATAGTTGATAAAAGTTTTCAACTATCAACTAATAGATAGTTAACTGTTAAATAGGTGCCATAATTTTTATTGTAATTTTATTTATACTGTGCCTAAGGCAGCCTCACCTTAGGACTCGACGAGATGGCTTGTTTTACAATATAATTTCATAGACTTACTAGCAGGTTTACCCGGCGTTGCCCAAGAGCGTACAAATTGTAAAAAGACAAGTTTCAGCTTTAGTTTTGTAAAGTAGTTTACTTGAATTGCCAGCGTTTGAATAAAATATAGTTGATGGTTTAGAAAAGGTTTAAAAATTTGCTTTTCAACTTATATTTTGTTTTGTACTTACCTGAAAGTTCTATTACGCTTTTCCTCGTTTGTTTATGATTTTATGAGAGAAATGTAGGTTTTCTTATAAAAACTGTTTTAAAATACTATTTATTTACGTATAATATATACGAAATTGAATTTTTTTGATTTTAAGATTTTATTTGAAGAAAACTGCAATTTTATACTGAAATCATTTTTTAAAAAACAACAACTGCAAAGTAGATAAAAAACAATGACTTACGAAAAAATGTAGAGGAGGAAAATGTTACGTTATTTAAATTTAAAGATATTATTATTCGGATTCTTTATTAGCTTTATTTTTATTGTTATTAATATTATCATTTAGCTTTTGCTTTGACTATTTGCGAGCAAAAAAATTAGTCTTATTAATTATGTGAGCTTTTGGAATAAAGGTTAACTTGCGTTTATACTAAACATATGAAAATTTCATTGAATCTTTGTGCAAAACGCGTAAACAGGTCAAAACCAAATTAACCCTGTGGGTTTTTATAATTAAAATGCTAATACAAAATTTTAAATAAAATTCTTTTAATCGTTTAAGCAAATAACATTTATAAAATACTTCATGGCGTCGTCATGGAAAACGGGTTAATCGAACTTAACTAAAACTTTTTGCAGCCTCTTTTTTCGACTGCGAAACCACCCTGTAAAATTGGACACAAATCGGAAACAAAAAAATTGTTGGAAACCCGTCAGGCCGAAATGGGTTAATTTATTTCAACCAAATTTATACAACTAATTCCGGTTGCTAAAAGAAACATTTGTGCAAATTTTCAAGTCAATCTGTCAAACCGTTTTGACTCGACATTAAAAACATTGAAAAAGCTTCATTGGGCTCTCGCGCCCCAACGGCTTAAGAGAACTCAACAAAAATTTGTGTCAGCCTCTCTTATCGACTCCAAAATCACCCTGTAAAATTGTACACAAATCGGAAACACAAAATTTTCTGGATTTATACAACTAATTCCAATTACTAAGAGGAACACTTGTGCAAAATTTCAAGTCAATCGGTCAAACCGTTTTGACTTGACATCCAAAAAACGAAAAAGCTTAAATCGGCTCTGGAGCCGCAACCTGTTGACTTATTGAAATGTGACAGAGCCTATGTCACCCCCGGGCTCTCAGAATTATTCCTTTAAAATTTTGTGACAATCGGACCAGTGGTTTTCACGTGAATCCTGGACAAACAAACAAACAAACAAACAAATATTTATATATTAGATAAGCAATTATTACCTTCCCACGTGGTTTGAAACCAAGTGATTTTTTTTTTAATATGAATTTAGTTTTGAACTGGATCACTGCTTGATGGCTTTTTCAGTAAAAATTTGAAGCATAATACTGCAATATAAAGTATTAGAATGAACTGCTTGAGGTCCCTTTTTAAAATCTTCACAATCATTTGTATTTCTACACTTAGTCCCTGCTCGAGCGCCTGTTTAATTTATTCACGCTGATAAATATTTTCGTGTTTAAATTGTTTATTTAAATAACTTTTATATTTATTTTAAACAAGTATTTAGGTTAATTTGAAAAACGTGGGTATTTTTTGTTTAATTATTTTTTTCTTAGAACAATTATTTTCATACTAATTCGTATGAACTTCAGCTTCCAACTGAACTTATTTTCTTTTATTTTTACATTAATTGCATTCTGATTTTATTAATCATATTATTTTACAGTAAGTAAGACTTTTCTTTTTTTTAGCACATTTTCAAAAAATTTTGTAAAAATGTGCCTATATAGCTTAACTCTGTCCGTCCGTCCGTATGTTTACAAAAACTTTCACACCGTTTGAAATAGAGTAAAGAAATTTTAACCACGGGTAGGAATTACAAAAAAACTAATTTCGTAGAAGAATGTTTTTTTGGAACCCTACCAACTACGGAGCTAAAATTTTTGGTCCCCCATATCTCCTAAATGGTTTAAGATAGGGTTTTGAAATTTTAGGTGAAGTTAGATCCGCATGAACTAGTAGGTGTCGGTTAACAATTTTTTTTTGTCAAGACCCCTATTTAGAAGCTATAAGGGCTCGAAAATTGAAATTTTGCTATTTTTAAACACCAGTATTCAAGTTACCTGTTCAAATTTTTTTTAGTGAGATACAAATTTCAAAACCCTTTAATTATATTTCAACATGTGTCAAATGTGTTTTTTCTCAATTTTGAAGAGTGACGAAGATACAGCCCCCACAAATTCCATAAAAGCCCTATATTTAAATGGGTACAACAAGAATTCTGTTAGCTATACTTTCAATCTAAAAACAGTAAAAGAGAGCTGTTTTTATAGGCTTCCCAAAAATACATTGCTTAAATGTATCGGGTTGCCATACGGTACTAAAATTTACCTTTTTTACCTAATTTTTGCATACACATATCTTCTAAACAGTTCAAGCTAGGATCTTGAAATTTTGGGAGAAGTTAGATCCTCAGAGTTAGTAGGAGTCGGTTAAATTTTTTTTTAAAAGTTTTTCTTAAATTTAAAAGTGGTTCTTTAAATTGAAGAAAGTGTCTCTCAGTTTTACCCATTTTTGCTTAAATAGTAAAATTCTAAGTAAAATTCAAAATTTTTGTAGAATTCACAATTTAATTCTTAGAACCTAAAAATAGGGGGGGGGGGGGTGGGAAGGAGTTTAGACCCTTAAGATATTCGGCAACCTTTCCCATTGAAGGGCTATTAGAACCTTAAAATTTAAAATTTACTGTTAGCATAGTATGTAATACAATATAATGTTGAACACGTGCTTTTTTAAAAAACCCTTGGTTTTTTTCATCACTTGTTTATTTTTTAATTTGCAGTGAAGGAGAACGCCATATAATTTTTCTGTTTCAAACTCTTTTTCAGAGACAATGTAAATTTGTGTAAGGTATTGTATTTGTTAACTATATGGTCTACAATTGGAATGTGTTCGTCCAAATCTTCTACACCACTATGAATTTAAGCCATATCACTGCTATTTTCGTTATTAACATTTTTTGATATTTCATTTTGGTTTACTTCTTGTTTATTTATGTCGATTCTGCTGAGAAAATCAGCAGCTTTATTTTCTTTTTCCTTTAAATACTCTATATCGAACTCATATTCATTTAACCTCATTTTCGATCGTTGTAATTTGGAATTAGGTTCTTTAAGTGAATTTAGCCAGGTAAGCGGCTGATGATCAGTTCTAATATTAAATTTAGTGCCATATAAATATGGGCGAAAATATTTTGTTGCCCAAATGATTGCGAGAAGTTCTTTTTCTATCGGATAATAATGAATTTCATGTTCGTTTAAAATCTGGACACTTTAAAGTTGGATAATTCGTTATCAGATCTTTTAATTTATCAAAAGACAAAACGTAATTTTGGTCATTAGTATATATATTTTCTTATCTTTTTTTAAATAATTAGTCATAGATTTTGTTCCTGCGGGGTAATCTCTAATAAACTTTCGATAGTACTCTGTGATACCAAGGAAACTTTTTATCTGTTTTCTTGTGGATGGTAGTTTGAGATCTTTGATCCCTTTAACCTTATTCGTATTGAATTTAATGCCAACTGGAGTGAGAATGTGCCCTAAATATTCTGTTTATTTGCAAAAGAAGTTGCATTTATCATTTTGGATTTTCAGATTATATTTTCGTAATTTTTCAAAAAATAGTTTGAATTGCCTCCAGATGTTCTTGAAGAGAGGTGGAAAAATTAGTATGCCGTCAAGATAGACGACACAAATTTTATTTATTAAATCTCTCAATATATATTCATTACGCGTTGAAATGTCGAGGGTGAATTTTTCAACCCAGGTGGGGAGGTAATTCAGGGGTTGAAAATGCTGTTTTGCATTTAATCAAAAAAAATTTCAATATATATTCATTACGCGTTGAAATGTCGAGGGTGAATTTTTCAACCCAGGTGGGGAGGTAATTCAGGGGTTGAAAACGCTGTATTGCATTTAATCAAAAAAAATTTCTTTTTTATCAACTAAAATTAGGAGGTACTTCCTTGCCAAATCTAAAGTAGTGAAGCATTGAGCTCTACCTAATTTGTTAAAAAGGGAATCCATATTTGGTATAGGAAAATTGTCACTAATTGGGATTAAAATTAATTTTCTATAATCAATCACGATTCTCCATTTGTGTTTTCCAGAATTATAAGTTTTCTGGGAACTACTCAAATTGGTGAATTTTTGGGCGAATTACTTGTTGGATTACCCAGCATTTCTTTAACCTGTTTTCCACTTCTATTTCATGAATTTTGGTAAAACGGTAAGTTTTTGAATATATTGAATGCAAATTTTTGTGTTATAATTCGACGTTTTACATCACTTATATGTGTAAGATTATCTCCTTCTTTATAGAAGAGATCACTATCTTTATATATTATTCATTTTAAATATTTTATTTCTTTAGGATTCGAATAATCAGTTTTTAAATTATTGAATGTGTCCGAATGATTCATGTGGACGGTTTCCAATTGAAAAATATCTTTTTACGGACAACCATCATTAAATTTAATTTTTACTCCATTAACCTGGAGCGTTTTTTTTAAAAGATCTATTTTGGCACCACTTGGGGTAAGAATATTTTGTCCAAGGATTGCATCGAAATTTTTATTTTTTTATACAAAAACTTCCCAGAACATATTGGCGTTTCCATTACATTCTGCTGGTGTTTTGGTTATTATTTCGTATTCGATTAATTTAAGAGGTATTGCAATTTTGAAAAGCATTTTGCTTGAAAAATCCAATCATCTATAATTGATGTACCGTCTCCTGTATCCATGAGGCCATTTATTATACCCTACACCTATAGAATAGATAAAAGGGTATATTAACTTCGGTATGGTGTTTGTAACCAACTAAAGGAAGCGAGCTAGATATGGAAAAGCTTATATATTTGTGATTAGCGTGAAATCCTCAGTCGATATAGCCACGTCCTTCCGTCCGTAGGCACTATAACTCAAAAAATAATGGAGCTATCTTGATGAAATTTTAACTGTAAGTTACTAGGACTAAAAGTACGGCGGGGATTGCATATGGGCGAAATCGGCCCATTGGTTCGGATTCTGGACCTTTTAATCGTTCGAAGGGCTAACGAACATATATAAAAAATCACAATAACTCAACAGCTAATGACGCTATCTTCATCAAATTTGTGCTGTAGGTTACTAGTAATGAAACTACGGCGGAGATTGCGTACGTTTGGGATTGGACTATGGGTTCGGAACCTGGAACTTTTTGATCGAATTTAGGCCAAACGAGCATAATTCCGAAACCAATGAAGATAGAAACTCCAAATTTGGTATCAGGATGGCCCTTCCTATTTCCCTAGTGTCCTTGAACTTTGAGCCCCATTGGTAGTGGGTCGGGGACCAGCCACACATTTCCGAAGACCTTAAAGCATATCTTTAAAAGTAATAAAGATAGCAACTTGAAAAAATGTAGAAGCTTCAAATTTACCGCAAGGGTGTTCTTTACTATTTCTTGCGAGTCCCCCTAATTTAATTGGAGTCCGCCACTCAGCACCCCTCTACCAAGTTATAAAAGCTTATAATCGACATTACTAAAAAATTGTAACTTAAAATTAAGATAGAACGTTCCAATTGTGTACAAGGGTAAACTAGTATTGTATGACGGGAACTGCATGTGGGCGAAATCGTGCCATGGTTTCGGGTTCTAAAACCTTTAAAAAGTTCAAGGGCTAACAAACATATATCTTAATAACACCATAACTCAAAAAATAGTGCCGCTATTTTGATGAAATTCAAACCCTAGATTACTAGTAATGAAAGTACCATGGGAATTGGTTCTGGTCGAGTTTGGGCAATGAATTCGGATTCTAGAAGCTTTTGATCAATTTGAAGCCGAACGAGTATAATTTCGAAGCCAAAGAATATATTTCCTATTTCCTATGTGTCTCCGAAATTTAGACTTAAATGTAGTGGTGGTTCAGGTGCCTCCTAAGAAATCCCAAAATTAAAAAGCTAATCTTCGAAAGTCATAAAGATAGAAAATTTAATTTTGATACAGGAGGGTTCTTTCCTATTTCCGTTTTTATTTAAGACTTTTTTATTTTTAAAAGGCTAAGAATTTTACTATAAAACATATTATGTATAATATATTATAAATTTAAAACAAAATATTTTTTTAATAAACGATTAAATTCCTTTTTGTTAATTTTTATTATATCATATATTTTATTGAATTAAAACATTCAAACATTCAAATGCGAAATAAAGCCATATCGAGAATTTTTTTGCGTATGGCTTTATTTCGCATTTGAATGCGAAATAAAGCCATATCATTTTCTAAAATTTTACGGAATAAAGCCATATTGTAAAATTGATACAAATTCTAGTTTAATAGTAAACAAAGTAAAAAAAAAATAGAAATTGATAATTAAGTGCAGTTATAAATGATAAATACAGGGTGTTTCGCTAATAACCTGCCATAGAACTAGAGGTTATTCTAGGGTTCAAAACAAACAAAAAATGCTTCTAGAGGTAGGGTCTATTCTCATCCGTTTGGGAGATATGGAATTAATAAGTTCCTAATTTTTTTTAATACACTGTAATAAAACATGTTAAATAATATTATATTTTCATTACGGGGGCTGCCGCCCCCGAACCCCCGCTAACTCAATTATTGAAGCTAGATTTTGAATCCAACACTAAAATGAAAAGAATGGTATAAGAATTCGGATACCTAATTCATTAAAAAAATTAATAACTTTCTAATTTTTTTAATACACTGTAATAAAACATGTTAAATAATATTATATTTTCATAACTGGGGCTGCCGCCCCAAACCCCCGCTAACTCAATTATTGAAGCTAGATTTTGAATCCAACACTAAAATTAAAAGAATGGTATAAGAATTCGGATACCTAATTCATTAAAAAAATTAATAAGTTTCTAATTTTTTTAATACACTGTAATAAAACATATTAAATAATATTATATTTTCATTAGGGAACCCCCGCTAACTCAATTATTGAAGCTAGATTTTGAATCCAACAGTAAATTAAAAAAAAGGTATAAGAATTCGGATACCTAATTCATTAAAAAAATTAATAACTTTCTAATTTTTTTAATACACTGTAATAAAACATGTTAAATAATATTATATTTTCATTACGGGGGCTGCCGCCCCCGAACCCCCGCTAACTCAATTATTGAAACTAGATTTTGAATGCAACACTAAAATTAAAAGAATGGTATAAGAATTCGGATACCTAATTCATTAAAAAAATTAATAAGTTTCTAATTTTTTTAATACACTGTAATAAAACATGTTAAATAATATTATATTTTCATTACGGGGGCTGCCGCCCCCGAACCCCCGCTAACTCAATTATTGAAGCTAGATTTTGAATCCAACACTAAAATGAAAAGAATGGTATAAGAATTCGGATACCTAATTCATTAAAAAAATTAATAAGTTTCTAATTTTTTTAATACAATGTAATAAAACATGTTAAATAATATTATATTTTCATTACGGGGGCTGCCGCCCTCGAACCCCCGCTAACTCAATTATTGAAACTAGATTTTGAATTCAACACTATAATGAAAATAATGGTATGAGAATTCGGCATAGCTATTTCATACAAAAAATAATCAACCCTAATTCATAAATATAAATATTCTGGAAAAGGGGGCAATCCTGCTTTTGCATCCAACTCCAAAATCCCTCCTAATTGAGAATCCCACATATACACATATATATAAATATTCAGGAAAAAGCGTAAAGCCCTACTTTTGAATCCAACTAACAATCCCACATATACACATATATAAATATTCTGGAAAAAGCGGCAATCCTGCTTTTGAATTCAACTCTAAAATCCCTCCTAATTGAGAATCCCACTTATACACATATAAAAAAATATTCTGGAAAAAGCGTAAAACCCTGCTTTTGAAACCAACTCTAAAACTCCTTCCTAACTATTTAAATAAAAAAGTTTGGAAAATTAAATTGCTTCTATTTTCACAAATAAAATTACATTTTTAAATGCGAAATAAAGCCATATGGCTTTATTTCGCAATTGAATGCGAATTAAAGCCATACGCGAAAAAATTGGCGATATGGCTTTATTTCGCATTTGAATGCGAAATAAAGGCATAATGTCATTTTATGGCTTTATTTCGTATGGCTTTATTTCACGGCGCCTATATTTTCATTTATTTTAGGTTTTTCTGTTTTTTAATATTTTTAAATAGATAAATTAGTAAGAATTTGTCATATTTTTTAATAGATAGGGTAATTGAAAAATGTTTTTAATATTATAAAGTTAATTTGGTTAGCTAAGTCTTACGATCAAATTAATAATAGCTTTTATGGTGTTAAAATGACTTATAGATACCTCATTAAATTTGAGCCAAATAGGTGTAGGGTATTTCTAAGTCGGTTACACCGACTGACTGTTTCTTTACTTGTTTTTTGTTTCAACGGTCAGTTGTGTTTGAGGAATTACTTAAAAAAAACATAAGTGTTGCTCAACAAGCTAAAGTAAAACAAACAATAAATCTATAAAAAAATATAATGCATTTGCAATATGAGATTCCAGGTATAAAAAAAAAAGTTGAAGGTTTTTTTTTTTTGTTTTTTATTTCTCCTAGTTTAAGTCACACTTTCTGTGTTATATTAAAATAGTAAAAAGAAAGAAAACAAGAAATATGGAATTATAACAAACGAAACGTTTCACGTGGTGATGTTTGTTAAATATTTCGTTTGTAATATTTATTTTTAGTTATATTAAAAATAGGATATATCATGTGGGAATTTTAGTTATTATATTGGTTATTTAGTTATATTGGAAGGGGATATATGACTTCAGTCCGTCTGCCAGCACGATAACTAAAAAACTAAAGGAGCAAGAGTTTCCAAACTTACACAAATTTATTTTTAGACAATTTGTAGGTTCCCTATTGTTTTTGGTTCGGGTAGCTGCAAATTTTTGAATTTATATGAATATTTTCAAAATTAATAACTAAATAGAAACTAAATACAAAAACAAACAAAATATAGTTAAATTATAAATCGCTTAATAGTGTATTGGTTAAGACATCGGACTTTTAATAAAAACCTATTAAATTATATGAAATTTAAAATATAAAAAAATATCTACAAAAGAATAACTCACCATTTTTACTTTTTATTTTTCTTTTTATTCTTTTTTTTCCATTTAATACAAAAATGTAATTAGCTACATTTATGTATACTAAGCATAATTACGGTCAATTGCATTTGAACCACTTTCTACTTTTATTTTAAATAATATAAAAACAAGTAAAGAAACAGTCAGTCGGTGCAACCGACTTAGAAATACCCTACACCTATTTGGTTCAAATTTAAGGAAATATCCATAAGTCATTTTAACACCATAGAAGCTGTTATTAATTTGATCGTAAGACATAGATAACCAAATTAATTGTATAATACTAAAAACATTTTCTAATTACCCTATCTATTAAAAAATATTACAAATTGTTACTAATTTATCTATTTAAAAATATTAAAAAACAAACAAACTTGAAATTAAAGAAAATATATTTATTCCAATTCAATTACAAAATGAAAAAATTCTAATTATTAAATTTTGTGATAAAAAGATAATCAAAGCATAATATATTTAATAATCCAAATTTTTAAAACTTGCAATTATTTTAAATGGTTAGTTTATATACCTAATAGAAAAGCTTATAAACGCAAAATATGCAATAAATGTATTTCTAAAATACAATTAAAAATTTACACCTTTTCATATAATTAATTTAAATATAAAAATAAATTTTACATAAATGCAGCAAGTACCTTTGAACATAACTAAACCACTACAATTAAGTCTAGATTTCGGAGACACATAGGACATAGGAAATATATTCTTTGGCTTCGAAATTAAACTCGACCACAACCAATTCCCATGGTACTTTCATTACTAGTAACCTAGTGTTAAATTTCATCAAAATACCGGCATTATTTTTTGAGTTATGGTGTTTGTAAGATATATGTTTGTTAGTCCTTGAACTTTTCAAGGGTTCCAGGACCCGAAATTATGGTACGATTTCGCCCATATGCAGTCCCGTCATACCTTCAATACTAGTTAACCCTTGTACACAATTGGAACGCTCTATCTTAATTTTAAGTAACTAGTTTTATTAATTTCGATGATAAGCTTTTACACATTGGGGGGTCTAAGAAAGGTTCTGAACCACCACTCCAATTGATCCCAAATTAGGGGAGCACGCAAGAAATAGTAAAGAACAGCCTTGTGGCAAATTGGAAGCTTCTACATTTGTTTCAAGTTACTATCTTTATTAATTTCGAAAATATGCTTTAAGGGCCTAAGAACTGAGTGGCTGGTCCCCGATCCACTACTCCAATGGGGCCCAAATTTCAAAGACACTTACGAAATAGGAAGGGACACCCTGATACCAAATTTGGAGGTTCTATCTTCATTGGTTTCGGAATTATGCTCGTTTGGCCTAAATTCGATCAAAAAGTTCTAAGTTCCGAACCCATTGTCCAATCCTCACCGTACGTAATCACCGCCGTAGTTTCGCTGCCAATAACCTACAGCACAAATTTCATGAAGATAGCCACATTAGTTGTTGAGTTATCGTGATTTTTTATATATGTTCCTTAACCCTGACATCGATTAAAGGGTCCGGAATCCGAACCGTTGGGCTGATTTCGCCCTTATATAGTCCGCGCTGTACTTATAGTACTAGTTAACCCTTGTACACAATTTGAACGGTCTATCCTAATTTTAAGTAACTATTTTTAGTAATTTCGATTATAAGCCTTTAAAACTTGGGAGGTCTGAGAGGGGTACAGAACCCCCACTCCAATTGATTCCAAATTAGGGGAACACGCAAGAGATAGTAAAGAACACCCTTGTGGCAAATTGGAAGCTTCTACATTTTTTCAAGTTGTTATCTTTATAAATTTTAAAGATATGCTTTAAGGTCTTCGGAAATGTGTGGCTGGTCCCCGACCCACTACTCCAATGGGACCCAAATTCACAAGACACTTAGGAAATAGGAAGGGACACCTTGATACCAAATTTGAAGGTTCTATCTTCATTGGTTTCGGAATTATGCTCGTTTGGCCTAAATTCGATCAAAAAGTTCTAGGTTCCGAACCCATGGTCCAATCCCGACCTTACGCAATTCCCGAAGTAGTTTCATTACTAGTAACCTACAGCACAAATTTGATGAAGATAGCGTCATTAGTTGTTGAGTTATCGTGATTTTTTATATTTGTTCGTTAGCCCTGAAACCGATTAAAAGGTCCAGAATCCGAACCCATGGGCCGATTTCGCCCATATGCAATCCCCGCCGTACTTTCAGTCCTAGTAACCTACAGTTAAAATTTCATCAAGATAGCTCCATTATTCTTTGAGTTATCGTGCCTACGGACGGACGGACGGACGGACGGACGGACATGGCTATATCGACTAAGGCGGTAACGCTGATCACAAATATATATACTTTTCCATATCTAGCTCGCTTCCTTTAGGTGGTTACAAACACCATACCAAAGTTAAT